>JAWQEG010005574.1:100000-110000 GCA_033782935.1 Petrolisthes cinctipes
TAGGTTTGATGTTAGGTTAGGTTAGGTTTGAGGTTAGGTTAGGTTAGGTTTGAGGTTAGGTTAGGTTAGGTTTGAGGTTAGGTTTGGTTAGGTTTGAGGTTAGGTTAGGTTAGGTTAGGTTTGAGGTAAGGTTAGGTTAGGTTAGGTTTGAGGTTATGTTAGGTTAGGTTAGGTTTAAGGTTAGGTTTGGTTAGGTTAGGTTTGAGGTTAGGTTAGGTTAGGTTAGGTTTGAGGTTAGGTTAGGTTAGGTTTGAGGTTAGGTTAGGTTAGGTTAGGTTTGAGGTTAGGTTAGGTTAGGTTTGAGGTTAGGTTAGGTTAGGTTTGAGGTTTGGTTAGGTTAGGTTAGGTTTGAGGTTACGTTAGGTTAGGTTTGAGGTTAGGTTATGTTAGGTTAGGTTAGGTTAGGTAAGGTTAGGTTTGAGGTTAGGTTAGGTTAGGTTAGGTTTGAGGTTAGGTTAGGTAAGGTTAGGTTTGAGGTTAGGTTAGGTTAGGTTAGGTTTGAGGTTAAGTTAGGTTAGGTTTGAGGTTAGGTTAGGTTAGGTTAGGTTTGAGGTTAGGTTAGGTTAGGTTAGGTTTGAGGTTAGGTTAGGTTAGGTTAGGTTTGAGGTTAGGTTAGGTTTGGTTTGAGGTTTGGTTAGGTTTGGTTAGGTTTGAGGTTAGGTTAGGTTAGGTTAGGTTTGAGGTTAGGTTAGGTTAGGTTTGAGGTTCGGTTAGGTTAGGTTAGGTTTGAGGTTAGGTTAGGTTAGGTTAGGTTTGAGGCTAGGTTAGGTTAGGTTTGAGGTTAGGTTAGGTTAGGTTTGAGGTTAGGTTAGGTTTGAGGTTAGGTAAGGATTGGTTTGAGGTTAGGTTAGGTTAGGTTAGGTTTGAGGTTAAGTTAGGTTAGGTTTGAGATTAGGTTAGGTTAGGTTAGGTTTGAGGTTAGGTTAGGTTAGGTTATGTTTAAGGTTAGGTTAGGTTAGGTTAGGTTTGAGGTTAGGTTAGGTTAAGTTAGGTTTGAGGTTAGGTTAGGTTAGGGTAGGTTTGAGGTTAGGTTAACTTAGGTTTGGTTTGAGGTTAGGTTAGGTTAGGTTAGATTTGAGGTTAGGTTAGGTTAGGTTAGGTTTGAGGTTATGTAAGGTTAGGTTAGGTTTGAGGCTAGGTTTGGTTAAGTTAGGTTAGGTTTGAGGTTAGGTTAGGTTAGGTTAGGTTTGAGGTTAGGTTAGGTTACGTTAGGTTTGAGGTTAGGTTAGGTTAGGTTTGAGGTTAGGTTAGGTTAGGTTAGGTTTGAGGTCAGGTTAGGTTAGGTTTGAGGTTAGGTTAGGTTAGGTTTGAAGTTAGGTTAGGTTTGAGGTTAAGTTAGGTTTGAGGTTAGGTTAGGTTAGGTTAGGTTTGAGGTTAGGTTAGGTTAGGTTAGGTTTGAGGTTAGGTTAGGTTAGGTTAGGTTTGAAGTTACATTAGGTTAGGTTAGGTTTAAGGTTAGGTTTGGTTAGGTTAGGTTTGAGGTTAGGTTAGGTTAGGTTAGGTTTGAGGTTAGGTTAGGTTAGGTTTGAGGTTAGGTTAGGTTAGGTTTGAGGTTAGGTTAGGTTAGGTTAGGTTTGAGGTTAGGTTAGGTTAGGTTAGGTTTGAGGTTAGGTTAGGTTAGGTTTGAGGTTAGGTTAGGTTAGGTTTGAGGTTAGGTTAGGTTAGGTTTGAGGTTAGGTTATGTTAGGTTTGAGGTTAGGTTATGTTAGGTTAGGTTTGAGGTTAGGTTAGTTTAGGTTAGGTTTGAGGTTAGGTTAGGTTAGGTTTGAGGTTAGGTTAGGTTAGGTTAGGTTTGAGGTTAGGTTAGGTTAGGTTAGGTTTGAGGTTAGGTTAGGTTAGGTTAGGTTTGAGATTAAGTTAGGTTATGTTCGAGGTTTGGTTAGGTTAGGTTCAAGGTTAGGTTAGGTTAGGTTAGGTTGAGGTTAAGTTAGGTTAGGTTGAGGTTAGGTTAGGTTAGGTTGAGGTTAAGTTAGGTTAGGTTAGGTTCGAGGTTAGGTTAGGTTAGGTTTGAGGTTAGGTTAGGTTATGTTCGAGGTTAGGTTAGGTTAGGTTAGGTTAGGTTAGGTTCAAGGTTAGGTTAGGTTAGGTTAGGTTCGAGGTTAGGTTAGGTTAGGTTAGGTTCGAGGTTAGGTTAGGTGAGGTTAGGTTCGAGGTTAGGTTAGGTTAGGTTAGGTTCGAGGTTAGGTTAGGTTCGAGGTTAGGTTAGGTTTGGTTAGGTTCGAAGTTAGGTTAGGTTAGGTTAGGTTTGAGGTTAGGTTAGGTTAGGTTAGGTTGGAGGTTAGGTTAGGTTCGAGGTTAGGTTAGGTTAGGTTATGTTTGAGGTTAGGTTAGGTTAGGTTAGGTTCGAGGTTAGGTTAGGTTATGTTTGAGGTTAGGTTATGTGAGGTTAGGTTAGGTTAGGTTAGGTTAGGTTTGAGGTTAGGTTAGGTAAGGTATGAGGTTAGGTTAGGTTGGGTTAGGTTTGAGGTTAGGTTAGGTTAGGTTTGAGGTTAGGTTAGGTTAGGTTTGAGGTTATTTTAAGTTAGGTTAGGTTCGAGGTTAGGTTAGGTTAGGTTAGGTTAGGTTAGGTTAGGTTAGGTTTGAGGTTAGGTTAGGTTAGGTTTGAGGTTAGGTTAGGTTAGGTTAGGTTAGGTTTGAGGTTAGGTTAGGTTAGGTTAGGTTTGAGGTTAGGTTAGGTTAGGTTTGAGGTTAGGTTAGGTTAGGTTAGGTTTGAGGTTAGGTTAGGTTAGGTTAGGTTTGAGGTTAGGTTAGGTTAGGTTAGGTTTGAGGTTAGGTTTGGTTAGGTTTGATGTTAGGTTAGGTTAGGTTTGAGGTTAGGTTAGGTTTGAGGTTAGGTAAGGATTGGTTTGAGGTTAGGTTAGGTTAGGTTTGAGGTTAGGTTAGGTTAGGTTAGGTTTGAGATTAGGTTAGGTTAGGTTAGGTTTGAGGTTAGGTTAGGTTAGGTTATGTTTAAGGTTAGGTTAGGTTAAGTTAGGTTTGAGGTTAGGTTCGGTTAAGTTAGGTTTGTGGTTAGGTTAGGTTAGGTTTGAGGATAGGTTAGGTTAGGTTTGGTTTGAGGTTAGGATAGGTTAGGTTAGGTTTGAGGTTAGGTTAGGTTAGGTTTGAGGTTATGTTAGGTTAGGTTAGGTTTGAGGCTAGGTTAGGTTAGGTTAGGTTAGGTTTGATTTTAGGTTAGGTTAGGTTAGGTTTGAGGTTAGGTTAGGTTACGTTAGGTTTGAGGTTAGGTTTGGTTAGGTTAGGTTAGGTTTGAGGTTAGGTTAGGTTAGGTTAGGTTTGAGGTTAGGTTAGGTTAGGTTTGAGGTTAGGTTAGGTTAGGTTAGGTTTGAGGTTAGGTTAGGTTAGGTTAGGTTTGAGGTTATGTGAGGTTAGGTTTAAGGTTATGTGAGGTTAGGTTTGAGGTTATGTGAGGTTAGGTTTGAGGTTATGTGAGGTTAGGTTTGAGGTTATGTGAGGTTAGGTTTGAGGTTATGTGAGGTTAGGTTTGAGGTTATGTGAGGTTAGGTTTGAGGTTATGTGAGGTTAGGTTTGAGGTTATGTGAGGTTAGGTTTGAGGTTATGTGAGGTTAGGTTTGAGGTTATGTGAGGTTAGGTTTGAGGTTATGTGAGGTTAGGTTTGAAGTTATGTGAGGTTAGGTTTGAGGTTATGTGAGGTTAGGTTTGAGGTTATGTGAGGTTAGGTTTGAAGTTATGTGAGGTTAAGTTTGAGGTTATGTGAGGTTAGGTTTGAGGTTATGTGAGGTTAGGTTTAAAGTTATGTGAGGTTAGGTTTGAGGTTATGTGAGGTTAGGTTTGAGGTTATGTGAGGTTAGGTTTGAGGTTATGTGAGGTTAGGTTTGAGGTTATGTGAGGTTAGGTTTGAGGTTATGTGAGGTTAGGTTTGAAGTTATGTGAGGTTAGGTTTGAGGTTATGTGAGGTTAGGTTTGAGTTTATGTGAGGTTAGGTTTGAGGTTATGTGAGGTTAGGTTTGAGGTTATGTGAGGTTAGGTTTGAGGTTATGTGAGGTTAGGTTTGAGGTTATGTGAGGTTAGGTTTGAGGTTATGTGAGGTTAGGTTTGAGGTTAGGTTAGGTTAGGTTAGGTTTGAGGTTAGGTTAGGTTAGGTTAGGTTTGAGATTAGGTTAGGTTAGGTTAGGTTTGAGGTTAGGTTAGGTTAGGTTTGAGGTTAGGTTAGGTAAGGTTAGGTTTGAGGTTAGGTTAGGTTTGAGGCTAGGTTAGGTTAGGTTATTTTTGAGGTTAGGTTAGGTTAGGTTAGGTTTGAGGTTAGGTTAGGTTAGGTTAGGTTTGAGGTTAGGTTAGGTTAGGTTAGGTTTGAGATTAGGTTAGGTTAGGTTAGGTTTGAGGTTAGGTTAGGTTAGGTTTGAGGTTAGGTTAGGTTAGGTTAGGTTTGAGGTTAGGTTAGGTTTGAGGTTAGGTTAGGTTAGGTTTGAGGTTAGGTTAGGTTAGGTTAGGTTTGAGGTTAGGTTAGGTTAGGTTAGGTTTGAGGTTAGGTTAGGTTAGGTTAGGTTTGAGGTTAGGTTAGGTTAGGTTTAAGGTTAGGTTAGGTTAGGTTAGGTTTGAGGTTTGGTTAGGTTAGGTTAGGTTTGAGGTTAGGTTAGGTTAGGTTAGGTTTGAGGTTAGGTTAGGTTAGGTTAGGTTTGAGGTTATGTGAGGTTAGGTTTAAGGTTATGTGAGGTTAGGTTTGAGGTTATGTGAGGTTAGGTTTGAGGTTATGTGAGGTTAGGTTTGAGGTTATGTGAGGTTAGGTTTGAGGTTATGTGAGGTTAGGTTTGAGGTTATGTGAGGTTAGGTTTGAGGTTATGTGAGGTTAGGTTTGAGGTTATGTGAGGTTAGGTTTGAGGTTATGTGAGGTTAGGTTTGAGGTTAGGTTAGGTTAGGTTTGAGGTTATGTGAGGTTAGGTTTGAGGTTATGTGAGGTTAGGTTTGAGGTTATGTGAGGTTAGGCTTGAGGTTATGTGAGGTTAGGTTTGAGGTTATGTGAGGTTAGGTTTGAGGTTATGTGAGGTTAGGTTTGAGGTTATGTGAGGTTAGGTTTGAAGTTATGTGAGGTTAGGTTTAAAGTTATGTGAGGTTAGGTTTGAGGTTATGTGAGGTTAGGTTTGAGGTTATGTGAGGTTAGGTTTGAGGTTATGTGAGGTTAGGTTTGAGGTTATGTGAGGTTAGGTTTGAGGCTATGTGAGGTTAGGTTTGAAGTTATGTGAGGTTAGGTTTGAGGTTATGTGAGGTTAGGTTTGAGTTTATGTGAGGTTAGGTTTGAGGTTATGTGAGGTTAGGTTTGAGGTTATGTGAGGTTAGGTTTGAGGTTATGTGAGGTTAGGTTTGAGGTTATGTGAGGTTAGGTTTGAGGTTAGTTTAAGTTAGGTTAGGTTTGAGGTTATGTTAGGTTTGAGGTTAGGTTAGGTTAGGTTATTTTTGAGGTTAGGTTAGGTTAGGTTAGGTTTGAGGTTAGGTTAGGTTAGGTTTGAGGTTAGGTTAGGTTAGGTTATTTTTGAGGTTAGGTTAGGTTAGGTTAGGTTTGAGGTTAGGTTAGGTTAGGTTTGAGGTTAGGTTAGGTTAGGTTAGGTTTGAGGTTAGGTTAGGTTTGAGGTTAGGTTAGGTTAGGTTAGGTTTGAGGTTAGGTTAGGTTAGGTTAGGTTTGAGGTTAGGTTAGGTCAGGTTAGGTTTGAGGTTAGGTTAGGTTAGGTTTAAGGTTAGGTTAGGTTAGGTTTGAGGTTTGGTTAGGTTAGGTTAGGTTTGAGGTTAGGTTAGGTTAGGTTTGAGGTTAGGTTAGGTTAGGTTAGGTTTGAGGTTAGGTTAGGGTAGGTTAGGTTTGAGGTTAGGTTTGAGGTTAGGTTAGGTTAGGTTTGAGGTTAGGTTAGGTTAGGTTTGAGGTTAGGTTAGGTTAGGTTAGGTTTGAAGTTAGGTTAGGTTAGGTTAGGTTTGAGGTTAGGTTAGGTTAGGTTAGGTTTGAGGTTAGGTTAGGTTTGAGGTTAGGTTAGGTTAGGTTAGGTTTGAGGTTAGGTTAGGTTAGGTTAGGTTTGAGGTTAGGTTAGGTTAGGTTAGGTTTGAGGTTTGGTTAGGTTAGGTTAGGTTTGAGGTTAGGTTAGGTTAGGTTAGGTTTGAGGTTAGGTTAGGTTAGGTTTGACGTTAGGTTAGGTTAGGTTAGGTTTGAGGTTAGGTTAGGTTAGGTTAGGTTTGACGTTAGGTTAGGTTAGGTTAGGTTTGAGGTTAGGTTAGGTTAGGTTAGGTTTGAGGTTAGGTTAGGTTAGGTTAGGTTTGAGATTAGGTTAGGTTAGGTTAGGTTTGAGGTTAGGTTAGGTTAGGTTTGAGGTTAGGTTAGGTTAGGTTAGGTTTGAGGTTAGGTTATGTTTGAGGTTAGGTTAGGTTAGGTTTGAGGTTAGGTTAGGTTAGGTTAGGTTTGAGGTTAGGTTAGGTTAGGTTAGGTTTGAGGTTAGGTTAGGTTAGGTTAGGTTTGAGGTTAGGTTAGGTTAGGTTTCAGGTTAGGTTAGGTTAGGTTAGGTTTGAGGTTTGGTTAGGTTAGGTTAGGTTTGAGGTTAGGTTAGGTTAGGTTAGGTTTGAGGTTAGGTTAGGTTAGGTTAGGTTTGAGGTTAGGTTAGGTTAGGTTAGGTTTGAGGTTAGGTTAGGTTAGGTTAGGTTTGAGGTTAGGTTAGGTTAGGTTTGAGGTTAGGTTAGGTTAGGTTTGAGGTTAGGTTAGGTTAGGTTAGGTTTGAAGTTAGGTTAGGTTAGGTTTGAGGTTAGGTTAGGTTAGCTTAGGTTTGAGGTTAGGTTAGGTTGGGTTAGGTTAGGTTTGTGGTTAGGTGAGGTTAGGTTAGGTTAGGTTTGGTCTGAGGTTAGGTTAGGTTAGGTTTGAGGTTAGGTTAGGTTGGGTTAGGTTAGGTTTGAGGTTAGGTGAGGTTAGGTTTGAGGTTATGTGAGGTTAGGTTTGAGGTTATGTGAGGTTAGGTTTGAGGATATGTGAGGTTAGGTTTGAGTTTATGTGAGGTTAGGTTTTAGGTTATGTGAGGTTAGGTTTGAGGTTATGTGAGGTTAGGTTTGAGGTTATGTGAGGTTAGGTTTGAGGTTATGTGAGGTTAGGTTTGAGGTTATGTGAGGTTAGGTTTGAAGTTATGTGAGGTTAGGTTATGTGAGGTTAGGTTTGAGGTTATGTGAGGTTAGGTTTGAGGTTAGTTTAAGTTAGGTTAGGTTTGAGGTTAGGTTAGGTTTGAGGTTAGGTTAGGTTAGGTTATTTTTGAGGTTAGTTTAGGTTAGGTTAGGTTTGAAGTTAGGTTAGGTTAGGTTTGAGGTTAGGTTAGGTTAGGTTTGAGGTTAGGTTAGGTTAGGTTTGAGGTTAGGTTAGGTTAGGTTAGGTTTGAGGTTAGGTTAGGTTAGGTTAGGTTTGAGGTTAGGTTAGGTCAGGTTAGGTTTGAGGTTAGGTTAGGTTAGGTTTAAGGTTAGGTTAGGTTAGGTTAGGTTTGAGGTTTGGTTAGGTTAGGTTAGGTTTGAGGTTAGGTTAGGTTAGGTTTGAGGTTAGGTTAGGTTAGGTTAGGTTTGAGGTTAGGTTACGTTAGGTTAGGTTTGAGGTTAGGTTAGGTTAGGTTAGGTTTGAGGTTAGGTTAGGTTAGGTTTGAGGTTAGGTTAGGTTAGGTTTGAGGTTAGGTTAGGTTAGGTTAGGTTTGAAGTTAGGTTAGGTTAGGTTAGGTTTGAGGTTATGTTAGGTTAGGTTAGGTTAGAGGTTAGGTTAGGTTGGAGGTTAGGTTAGGTTAGGTTAGGTTTGAGGTTAGGTTAGGTTAGGTTAGGTTTGAGATTAGGTTAGGTTAGGTTAGGTTTGAGGTTTGGTTAGGTTAGGTTAGGTTTGAGGTTAGGTTAGGTTAGGTTAGGTTTGAGGTTAGGTTAGGTTAGGTTTGACGTTAGGTTAGGTTAGGTTAGGTTTGAGGTTAGGTTAGGTTAGGTTAGGTTTGAGGTTAGGTTAGGTTAGGTTAGGTTTGAGGTTAGGTTAGGTTAGGTTAGGTTTGAGGTTAGGTTAGGTTTGGTTAGGTTTGAGATTAGGTTAGGTTAGGTTAGGTTTGAGGTTAGGTTAGGTTAGGTTTGAGGTTAGGTTAGGTTAGGTTAGGTTTGAGGTTAGGTTAGGTTTGAGGATAGGTTAGGTTAGGTTTGAGGTTAGGTTAGGTTAGGTTTGGTTTGAGGTTAGGTTAGGTTAGGTTAGGTTTGAGGTTAGGATAGGTTAGGTTAGGTTTGAGGTTAGGTTAGGTTAGGTTTAAGGTTAGGTTAGGTTAGGTTAGGTTTGAGGTTTGGTTAGGTTAGGTTAGGTTTGAGGTTAGGTTAGGTTAGGTTAGGTTTGAGGTTAGGTTAGGTTAGGTTAGGTTTGAGGTTATGTGAGGTTAGGTTTAAGGTTATGTGAGGTTAGGTTTGAGGTTATGTGAGGTTAGGTTTGAGGTTATGTGAGGTTAGGTTTGAGGTTATGTGAGGTTAGGTTTGAGGTTATGTGAGGTTAGGTTTGAGGTTATGTGAGGTTAGGTTTGAGGTTATGTGAGATTAGGTTTGAGGTTATGTGAGGCTAGGTTTGAGGTTATGTGAGGTTAGGTTTGAGGTTATGTGAGGTTAGGTTTGAGGTTATGTGAGGTTAGGTTTGAGGTTATGTGAGGTTAGGTTTGAGGTTATGTGAGGTTAGGTTTGAGGTTATGTGAGGTTAGGTTTGAGGTTATGTGAGGTTAGGTTTGAGGTTATGTGAGGTTAGGTTTGAAGTTATGTGAGGTTAAGTTTGAGGTTATGTGAGGTTAGGTTTGAGGTTATGTGAGGTTAGGTTTAAAGTTATGTGAGGTTAGGTTTGAGGTTATGTGAGGTTAGGTTTGAGGTTATGTGATGTTAGGTTTGAGGTTATGTGAGGTTAGGTTTGAGGTTATGTGAGGTTAGGTTTGAGGTTATGTGAGGTTAGGTTTGAAGTTATGTGAGGTTAGGTTTGAGGTTATGTGAGGTTAGGTTTGAGTTTATGTGAGGTTAGGTTAGGTTTGAGGTTAGGTTAGGTTAGGTTAGGTTTGAGGTTAGGTTAGGTTAGGTTAGGTTTGAGGTTTGGTTAGGTTAGGTTAGGTTTGAGGTTAGGTTAGGTTAGGTTAGGTTTGAGGTTAGGTTAGGTTAGGTTTGACGTTAGGTTAGGTTAGGTTAGGTTTGAGGATAGGTTAGGTTAGGTTAGGTTTGAGGTTAGGTTAGGTTAGGTTAGGTTTGAGGTTAGGTTAGGTTAGGTTAGGTTTGAGATTAGGTTAGGTTAGGTTAGGTTTGAGGTTAGGTTAGGTTAGGTTTGAGGTTAGGTTAGGTTAGGTTAGGTTTGAGGTTAGGTTAGGTTTGAGGTTAGGTTAGGTTAGGTTTGAGGTTAGGTTAGGTTAGGTTAGGTTTGAGGTTAGGTTAGGTTAGGTTAGGTTTGAGGTTAGGTTAGGTTAGGTTAGGTTTGAGGTTAGGTTAGGTTAGGTTAGGTTTGAGGTTAGGTTAGGTTAGGTTAGGTTTGAGGTTAGGTTAGGTTAGGTTAGGTTTGAGGTTAGGTTAGGTTAGGTTAGGTTTGAGGTTAGGTTAGGTTAGGTGAGGTTTGAGATTAGGTTAGGTTAGGTTAGGTTTGAGGTTAGGTTAGGTTAGGTTTGAGGTTAGGTTAGGTTAGGTTAGGTTTGAGGTTAGGTTAGGTTTGAGGTTAGGTTAGGTTAGGTTTGAGGTTAGGTTAGGTTAGGTTAGGTTTGAGGTTAGGTTAGGTTAGGTTAGGTTTGAAGTTAGGTTAGGTTAGGTTAGGTTTGAGGTTATGTTAGGTTAGGTTTGATTAGAGGTTAGGTTAGGTTGGAGGTTAGGTTAGGTTAGGTTAGGTTTGAGGTTAGGTTAGGTTAGGTTAGGTTTGAGGTTAGGTTAGGTTAGGTTAGGTTTGAGGTTTGGTTAGGTTAGGTTAGGTTTGAGGTTAGGTTAGGTTAGGTTAGGTTTGAGGTTAGGTTAGGTTAGGTTTGACGTTAGGTTAGGTTAGGTTAGGTTTGAGGTTAGGTTAGGTTAGGTTAGG
>JAWQEG010005574.1:125000-140000 GCA_033782935.1 Petrolisthes cinctipes
TAGGTTAGGTTAGGTTAGGTTTGAGGTTAGGTTAGGTTAGGTTTGAGGTTAGGTTAGGTTTGAGGTTAGGTTTGAGGTTAGGTTAGGTTAGGTTAGGTTTGAGGTTAGGTTAGGTTAGGTTAGGTTTGAGGTTAGGTTAGGTTAGGTTAGGTTTGAGGTTAGGTTAGGTTAGGTTAGGTTTGAGGTTAGGTTAGGTTAGGTTAGGTTTGAGATTAGGTTAGGTTAGGTTAGGTTTGAGGTTAGGTTAGGTTAGGTTTGAGGTTAGGTTAGGTTAGGTTAGGTTTGAGGTTAGGTTAGGTTTGAGGTTAGGTTAGGTTAGGTTTGAGGTTAGGTTAGGTTAGGTTAGGTTTGAGGTTAGGTTAGGTTAGGTTAGGTTTGAGGTTAGGTTAGGTTAGGTTAGGTTTGAGGTTAGGTTAGGTTAGGTTTAAGGTTAGGTTAGGTTAGGTTAGGTTTGAGGTTTGGTTAGGTTAGGTTAGGTTTGAGGTTAGGTTAGGTTAGGTTAGGTTTGAGGTTAGGTTAGGTTAGGTTAGGTTTGAGGTTATGTGAGGTTAGGTTTAAGGTTATATGAGGTTAGGTTTGAGGTTATGTGAGGTTAGGTTTGAGGTTATGTGAGGTTAGGTTTGAGGTTATGTGAGGTTAGGTTTGAGGTTATGTGAGGTTAGGTTTGAGGTTATGTGAGGTTAGGTTTGAGGTTATATGAGGTTAGGTTTGAGGTTATGTGAGGTTAGGTTTGAGGTTATGTGAGGTTAGGTTTGAGGTTATGTGAGGTTAGGTTTGAGGTTATGTGAGGTTAGGTTTGAGGTTATGTGAGGTTAGGTTTGAGGTTATGTGAGGTTAGGTTTGAGGTTATGTGAGGTTAGGTTTGAGGTTATGTGAGGTTAGGTTTGAGGTTATGTGAGGTTAGGTTTGAAGTTATGTGAGGTTAAGTTTGAGGTTATGTGAGGTTAGGTTTGAGGTTATGTGAGGTTAGGTTTAAAGTTATGTGAGGTTAGGTTTGAGGTTATGTGAGGTTAGGTTTGAGGTTATGTGAGGTTAGGTTTGAGGTTATGTGAGGTTAGGTTTGAGGTTATGTGAGGTTAGGTTTGAAGTTATGTGAGGTTAGGTTTGAGGTTATGTGAGGTTAGGTTTGAGTTTATGTGAGGTTAGGTTAGGTTTGAGGTTAGGTTAGGTTAGGTTAGGTTTGAGGTTAGGTTAGGTTAGGTTAGGTTTGAGGTTTGGTTAGGTTAGGTTAGGTTTGAGGTTAGGTTAGGTTAGGTTAGGTTTGAGGTTAGGTTAGGTTAGGTTTGAGGTTAGGTTAGGTTAGGTTAGGTTTGAGGTTAGGTTAGGTTAGGTTAGGTTTGAGGTTAGGTTAGGTTAGGTTAGGTTTGAGGTTAGGTTAGGTTAGGTTAGGTTTGAGGTTTGGTTAGGTTAGGTTAGGTTTGAGGTTAGGTTAGGTTAGGTTAGGTTTGAGGTTAGGTTAGGTTAGGTTAGGTTTGAGGTTATGTGAGGTTAGGTTTAAGGTTATGTGAGGTTAGGTTTAAGGTTATGTGAGGTTAGGTTTGAGGTTATGTGAGGTTAGGTTTGAGGTTATGTGAGGTTAGGTTTGAGGTTATGTGAGGTTAGGTTTGAGGTTATGTGAGGTTAGGTTTGAGGTTATGTGAGGTTAGGTTTGAGGTTATGTGAGGTTAGGTTTGAGGTTATGTGAGGTTAGGTTTGAGGTTATGTGAGGTTAGGTTTGAGGTTATGTGAGGTTAGGTTTGAGGTTATGTGAGGTTAGGTTTGAGGTTATGTGAGGTTAGGTTTGAGGTTATGTGAGGTTAGGTTTGAGGTTATGTGAGGTTAGGTTTGAGGTTATGTGAGGCTAGGTTTGAGGTTATGTGAGGTTAGGTTTGAGGTTATGTGAGGTTAGGTTTGAGGTTATGTGAGGTTAGGTTTGAGGTTATGTGAGGTTAGGTTTGAAGTTATGTGAGGTTAAGTTTGAGGTTATGTGAGGTTAGGTTTGAGGTTATGTGAGGTTAGGTTTAAAGTTATGTGAGGTTAGGTTTGAGGTTATGTGAGGTTAGGTTTGAGGTTATGTGAGGTTAGGTTTGAGGTTATGTGAGGTTAGGTTTGAGGTTATGTGAGGTTAGGTTTGAAGTTATGTGAGGTTAGGTTTGAGGTTATGTGAGGTTAGGTTTGAGTTTATGTGAGGTTAGGTTAGGTTTGAGGTTAGGTTAGGTTAGGTTAGGTTTGAGGTTAGGTTAGGTTAGGTTAGGTTTGAGGTTTGGTTAGGTTAGGTTAGGTTTGAGGTTAGGTTAGGTTAGGTTAGGTTTGAGGTTAGGTTAGGTTAGGTTTGACGTTAGGTTAGGTTAGGTTAGGTTTGAGGTTAGGTTAGGTTAGGTTAGGTTTGAGGTTAGGTTAGGTTAGGTTAGGTTTGAGGTTAGGTTAGGTTAGGTTAGGTTTGAGGTTAGGTTAGGTTAGGTTAGGTTTGAGATTAGGTTAGGTTAGGTTAGGTTTGAGGTTAGGTTAGGTTAGGTTTGAGGTTAGGTTAGGTTAGGTTAGGTTTGAGGTTAGGTTAGGTTTGAGGTTAGGTTAGGTTTGAGGTTAGGTTAGGTTAGGTTAGGTTTGAGGTTAGGTTAGGTTAGGTTAGGTTTGAGGTTAGGTTAGGTTAGGTTAGGTTTGAGGTTAGGTTAGGTTAGGTTTAAGGTTAGGTTAGGTTAGGTTAGGTTTGAGGTTTGGTTAGGTTAGGTTAGGTTTGAGGTTAGGTTAGGTTAGGTTAGGTTTGAGGTTAGGTTAGGTTAGGTTAGGTTTGAGGTTATGTGAGGTTAGGTTTAAGGTTATGTGAGGTTAGGTTTGAGGTTATGTGAGGTTAGGTTTGAGGTTATGTGAGGTTAGGTTTGAGGTTATGTGAGGTTAGGATTGAGGTTATGTGAGGTTAGGTTTGAGGTTAGGTTAGGTTAGGTTTGAGGTTATGGGAGGTTAGGTTTGAGGTTATGTGAGGTTAGGTTTGAGGTTATGTGAGGTTAGGTTTGAGGTTATGTGAGGTTAGGTTTGAGGTTATGTGAGGTTAGGTTTGAGGTTATGTGAGGATAGGTTTGAGGTTATGTGAGGTTAGGTTTGAGGTTATGTGAGGTTAGGTTTGAGGTTAGGTTAGGTTAGGTTAGGTTTGAGGTTAGGTTAGGTTAGGTTAGGTTTGAGGTTAGGTTAGGTTAGGTTAGGTTTGAGATTAGGTTAGGTTAGGTTAGGTTTGAGGTTAGGTTAGGTTAGGTTTGAGGTTAGGTTAGGTTAGGTTAGGTTTGAGGTTAGGTTAGGTTTGAGGTTAGGTTAGGTTAGGTTTGAGGTTAGGTTAGGTTAGGTTAGGTTTGAGGTTAGGTTAGGTTAGGTTAGGTTTGAGGTTAGGTTAGGTTAGGTTAGGTTTGAGGTTAGGTTAGGTTAGGTTTAAGGTTAGGTTAGGTTAGGTTAGGTTTGAGGTTTGGTTAGGTTAGGTTAGGTTTGAGGTTAGGTTAGGTTAGGTTAGGTTTGAGGTTAGGTTAGGTTAGGTTAGGTTTGAGGTTATGTGAGGTTAGGTTTAAGGTTATGTGAGGTTAGGTTTGAGGTTATGTGAGGTTAGGTTTGAGGTTATGTGAGGTTAGGTTTGAGGTTATGTAAGGTTAGGTTTGAGGGTATGTGAGGTTAGGTTTGAGGTTATGTGAGGTTAGGTTTGAGGTTATGTGAGGTTAGGTTTGAGGTTATGTGAGGTTAGGTTTGAGGTTATGTGAGGTTAGGTTTGAGGTTATGTGAGGTTAGGTTTGAGGTTATGTGAGGTTAGGTTTGAGGTTATGTGAGGTTAGGTTTGAGGTTATGTGAGGTTAGGTTTGAGGTTATGTGAGGTTAGGTTTGAGGTTATGTGAGGTTAGGTTTGAGGTTATGTGAGGTTAGGTTTGAGGTTATGTGAGGTTAGGTTTGAGGTTATGTGATGTTAGGTTTGAGTTATGTGAGGTTAGGTTTGATGTTATGTGAGGTTAGGTTTGAGGTTATGTGAGGTTAGGTTTGAGGTTATGTGAGGTTAGGTTAGGTTTGAGGTTAGGTTAGGTTAGGTTATAACCTCAAACCTAACCTCGCATAACCTCAAACTTAACCTCACATAACCTCAAACCTAACCTCACATAACCTCAAACCTAACCTCACATAACTTCAAACCTAACCTCACATAACCTCAAACCTAACCTCACATAACCTCAAACCTAACCTCACATAACCTCAAACCTAACCTCACATAACCTCAAACCTAACCTCACATAACCTCAAACCTAACCTCACATAACCTCAAACCTAACCTCACATAACCTCAAACCTAACCTCACATAACCTCAAACCTAACCTCACATAACCTCAAACCTAACCTCACATAACCTCAAACCTAACCTCACATAACCTCAAACCTAACCTCACATAACCTCAAACCTAACCTCACATAACCTCAAACCTAACCTCACATAACCTCAAACCTAACCTCACATAACCTCAAACCTAACCTCACATAACCTTAAACCTAACCTCACATAACCTCAAACCTAACCTAACCTAACCTAACCTCAAACCTAACCTAACCTAACCTAACCTCAAACCTAACCTAACCTAACCAAACCTCAAACCTAACCTAACCTAACCTAACCTCAAACCTAACCTAACCTAACCTCAAACCTAACCTAACCTCAAACCTAACCTAACCTAACCTAACCTCAAACCTAACCTAACCTAACCTCAAACCTAACCTAACCTCAAACCTAACCTAACCTAACCTAACCTCAAACCTAACCTAACCTAACCTCAAACCTAACCTAACCTAACCTAATCTCAAACCTAACCTAACCTAACCTAACCTCAAACCTAACCTAACCTAACCTAACCTCAAACCTAACCTAACCTAACCTAACCTCAAACCTAACCTAACCTAACCTAACGTCAAACCTAACCTAACCTAACCTAATGTCAAACCTAACCTAACCTAACCTAACGTCAAACCTAACCTAACCTAACCTCAAACCTAACCTAACCTAACCTAACCTCAAACCTAACCTAACCTAACCAAACCTCAAACCTAACCTAACCTAACCTCAAACCTAACCTAACCTAACCTAACCTCAAACCTAACCTAACCTCACATAAACTCAAACCTAACCTCACATAACCTCAAACCTAACCTCACATAACTTCAAACCTAACCTCACATAACCTCAAACCTAACCTCACATAACCTCAAACCTAACCTCACATAACCTCAAACCTAACCTCACATAACCTCAAACCTAACCTCACATAACTTTAAACCTAACCTCACATAACCTCAAACCTAACCTCACATAACCTCAAACTTAACCTCACATAACTTCAAATCTAACCTCACATAACCTCAAACCTAACCTCACATAACCTCAAACCTAACCTCACATAACCTCAAACCTAACCTCACATAACCTCAAACCTAACCTCACATAACCTCAAACCTAACCTCACATAACCTCAAACCTAACCTCACATAACCTCAAACCTAACCTCACATAACCTCAAACCTAACCTCACATAACCTCAAACCTAACCTCACATAACCTCAAACCTAACCTCACATAACCTCAAACCTAACCTCACATAACCTCAAACCTAACCTCACATAACCTCAAACCTAACCTCACATAACCTCAAACCTAACCTCACATAACCTTAAACCTAACCTCACATAACCTCAAACCTAACCTAACCTAACCTAACCTCAAACCTAACCTAACCTAACCTAACCTCAAACCTAACCTAACCTAACCAAACCTCAAACCTAACCTAACCTAACCTAACCTTAAACCTAACCTAACCTAACCTCAAACCTAACCTAACCTAACCTAACCTCAAACCTAACCTAACCTAACCTAACCTCAAACCTAACCTAACCTAACCTAACCTCAAACCTAACCTAACCTAACCTCAAACCTAACCTAACCTTAAACCTAACCTAACCTAACCTAACCTCAAACCTAACCTAACCTAACCTCAAACCTAACCTAACCTAACCTAATCTCAAACCTAACCTAACCTAACCTAACCTCAAACCTAACCTAACCTAACCTAACCTCAAACCTAACCTAACCTAACCTAACCTCAAACCTAACCTAACCTAACCTAACCTCAAACCTAACCTAACCTAACCTAACGTCAAACCTAACCTAACCTAACCTCGAACCTAACCTAACCTAACCTAACCTCAAACCTAACCTAACCTAACCAAACCTCAAACCTAACCTAACCTAACCTAACCTCAAACCTAACCTAACCTAACCTAACCTCAAACCTAACCTAACCTAACCTAACCTCAAACCTAACCTAACCTCTAACCTAACCTAACCTAACCTAACCTCACCTAACCTAACTTCAAACCTAACCTAACCTAACCTAACCTCAAACCTAACCTAACCTAACCTAACCTCAAACCTAACCTAACCTCTAACCTAACCTAACCTAACCTAACCTCAAACCTAACCTAACCTAACCTAACCTCAAACCTAACCTAACCTAACCTCAAACCTAACCTAACCTAACCTAACCTCAAACCTAACCTAACCTAACCTAACCTCAAACCTAACCTAACCTAACCTAACCTCAAACCTAACCTAACCTAACCTCAAACCTAACCTAACCTAACCAAACCTCAAACCTAACCTAACCTAACCTAACCTTAAACCTAACCTAACCTAACCTCAAACCTAACCTGACCTAACCTAACCTCAAACCTAACCTAACCTAACCTAACCTAACCTCAAACCTAACCTAACCTCAAACCTAACCTAACCTAACCTAACCTCAAACCTAACCTAACCTAACCTCAAACCTAACCTAACCTAACCTAACCTCAAAAATAACCTAACCTAACCTAACCTCAAACCTAACCTAACCTCAAACCTAACCTAACTTAAACTAACCTCAAACCTAACCTCACATAACCTCAAACCTAACCTCACATAACCTCAAACCTAACCTCACATAACCTCAAACCTAACCTCACATAAACTCAAACCTAACCTCACATAACCTCAAACCTAACCTCACATAACTTCAAACCTAACCTCACATAACCTCAAACCTAACCTCACATAACCTCAAACCTAACCTCCCATAACCTCAAACCTAACCTAACCTAACCTCAAACCTAACCTCACATAACCTCAATCCTAACCTCACATAACCTCAAACCTAACCTCACATAACCTCAAACCTAACCTCACATAACCTCAAACCTAACCTCACATAACCTCAAACCTAACCTCACATAACCTCAAACCTAACCTCACATAACCTCAAACCTAACCTCACATAACCTCAAACCTAACCTCACATAACCTTAAACCTAACCTCACATAACCTCAAACCTAACCTAACCTAACCTAACCTCAAACCTAACCTAACCTAACCTAACCTCAAACCTAACCTAACCTAACCAAACCTCAAACCTAACCTAACCTAACCTAACCTTAAACCTAACCTAACCTAACCTCAAACCTAACCTAACCTAACCTAACCTCAAACCTAACCTAACCTAACCTCAAACCTAACCTAACCTAACCTCAAACCTAACCTAACCTAACCTAACCTCAAACCTAACCTAACCTAACCTCAAACCTAACCTAACCTCAAACCTAACCTAACCTAACCTAACCTCAAACCTAACCTAACCTAACCTCAAACCTAACCTAACCTAACCTAATCTCAAACCTAACCTAACCTAACCTAACCTCAAACCTAACCTAACCTAACCTAACCTCAAACCTAACCTAACCTAACCTAACCTCAAAAATAACCTAACCTAACCTAACCTCAAACCTAACCTAACCTCAAACCTAACCTAACTTAAACTAACCTCAAACCTAACCTCACATAACCTCAAACCTAACCTCACATAACCTCAAACCTAACCTCACATAACCTCAAACCTAACCTCACATAACCTCAAACCTAACCTCACATAACCTCAAACCTAACCTCACATAACCTCAAACCTAACCTCACATAACCTCAAACCTAACCTCACATAAACTCAAACCTAACCTCACATAACCTCAAACCTAACCTCACATAACTTCAAACCTAACCTCACATAACCTCAAACCTAACCTCACATAACCTCAAACCTAACCTCACATAACCTCAAACCTAACCTCACATAACCTCAAACCTAACCTCACATAACCTCAAACCTAACCTGACATAACTTTAAACCTAACCTCACATAACCTCAAACCTAACCTCACATAACCTCAAACTTAACCTCACATAACTTCAAACCTAACCTCACATAACCTCAAACCTAACCTCACATAACCTCAAACCTAACCTCACATAACCTCAAACCTAACCTCACATAACCTCAAACCTAACCTCACATAACCTCAAACCTAACCTCACATAACCTCAAACCTAACCTCACATAACCTCAAACCTAACCTCACATAACCTCAAACCTAACCTCACATAACCTCAAACCTAACCTCACATAACCTCAAACCTAACCTCACATAACCTCAAACCTAACCTCACATAACCTCAAACCTAACCTCACATAACCTCAAACCTAACCTCACATAACCTCAAACCTAACCTCACATAACCTCAAACCTAACCTCATATAACCTCAAACCTAACCTCACATAACCTTAAACCTAACCTCACATAACCTCAAACCTAACCTAACCTAACCTCAAACCTAACCTAACCTAACCTAACCTCAAACCTAACCTAACCTAACCAAACCTCAAACCTAACCTAACCTAACCTAACCTTAAACCTAACCTAACCTAACCTCAAACCTAACCTAACCTAACCTAACCTCAAACCTAACCTAACCTAACCTAACCTCAAACCTAACCTAACCTAACCTAACCTCAAACCTAACCTAACCTAACCTCAAACCTAACCTAACCTCAAACCTAACCTAACCTAACCTAACCTCAAACCTAACCTAACCTAACCTCAAACCTAACCTAACCTAACCTAATCTCAAACCTAACCTAACCTAACCTAACCTCAAACCTAACCTAACCTAACCTAACCTCAAACCTAACCTAACCTAACCTAACCTCAAACCTAACCTAACCTAACCTAACCTCAAACCTAACCTAACCTAACCTAACGTCAAACCTAACCTAACCTAACCTCAAACCTAACCTAACCTAACCTAACCTCAAACCTAACCTAACCTAACCAAACCTCAAACCTAACCTAACCTAACCTAACCTCAAACCTAACCTAACCTAACCTAACCTCAAACCTAACCTAACCTCACATAAACTCAAACCTAACCTCACATAACCTCAAACCTAACCTCACATAACTTCAAACCTAACCTCACATAACCTCAAACCTAACCTCACATAACCTCAAACCTAACCTCACATAACCTCAAACCTAACCTCACATAACCTCAAACCTAACCTCACATAACCTCAAACCTAACCTCACATAACTATAAACCTAACCTCACATAACCTCAAACCTAACCTCACATAACCTCAAACTTAACCTCACATAACTTCAAACCTAACCTCACATAACCTCAAACCTAACCTAACATAACCTCAAACCTAACCTCACATAACCTCAAACCTAACCTCACATAACCTCAAACCTAACCTCACATAACCTCAAACCTAACCTTACATAACCTCAAACCTAACCTCACATAACCTCAAACCTAACCTCACATAACCTCAAACCTAACCTCACATAACCTCAAACCTAACCTCACATAACCTCAAACCTAACCTCACATAACCTCAAACCTAACCTCACATAACCTCAAACCTAACCTCACATAACCTCAAACCTAACCTCACATAACCTCAAACCTAACCTCACATAACCTCAAACCTAACCTCACATAACCTCAAACCTAACCTCACATAACCTTAAACCTAACCTCACATAACCTCAAACCTAACCTAACCTAACCTAACCTCAAACCTAACCTAACCTAACCTAACCTCAAACCTAACCTAACCTAACCAAACCTCAAACCTAACCTAACCTAACCTAACCTCAAACCTAACCTAACCTAACCTAACCTCAAACCTAACCTAACCTAACCTAACCTCAAACCTAACCTAACCTAACCTAACCTCAAACCTAACCTAACCTAACCTCAAACCTAACCTAACCTCAAACCTAACCTAACCTAACCTAACCTCAAACCTAACCTAACCTAACCTCAAACCTAACCTAACCTAACCTAATCTCAAACCTAACCTAACCTAACCTAACCTCAAACCTAACCTAACCTAACCTAACCTCAAACCTAACCTAACCTAACCTCAAACCTAACCTAACCTAACCTAACGTCAAACCTAACCTAACCTAACCTCAAACCTAACCTAACCTAACCTAACCTCAAACCTAACCTAACCTAACCAAACCTCATAACCTAACCTAACCTCAAACCTAACCTAACCTAACCTAACCTCAAACCTAACCTAACCTCACATAACTCAAACCTAACCTCACATAACCTCAAACCTAACCTCACATAACTTCAACCTAACCTCACATAACCTCAAACCTAACCTCACATAACCTGAAACCTAACCTCACATAACCTCAAACCTAACATCACATAACCTCAACCTAACCTCACATAACCTCAAACCTAACCTCACATAACCAAACCTAACCTCACATAACCTCAAACCTAACCTCACATAACCTCAACCTAACCTCACATAACCTCAAACCTAACCTCACATACCTCAACCTAACCTCACATAACCTCAAACCTAACCTCACATAACCTCAAACCTAACCTCACATAACCTCAAACCTACCCTCACATAACCTCAACCTAACCTCACATAACCTCAAACCTAACCTCACATAACCTCAACCTAACCTCACATAACCTCAAACCTAACCTCACATAACCTCAAACCTAACCTCACAAACCTCAAACCTAACCCACATAACCTCAACCTAACCTCACATAACCTCAAACCTAACCTCACATAACCTCAAACCTAACCTCACATAACCTCAAACCTAACCACCTCACATAACCTAAACCTAACCTCACATAACCTCAAACCTAACCTAACCTACCAACCTCAAACCTAACCTAACCTAACCTAACCTAACCAAACCTAACCTAACCTAACCAAACCTCAAACCTAACCTAACCTAACCTAACCTAAACCTAACCTAACCTAACCTCAAACCTAACCTAACCTAACCTAACCTCAAACCTAACCTAACCTAACCTCAAACCTAACCTAACCTAACCTAACCTCAACCTAACCTAACCTAACCTCAAACCTAACCTAACCTCAAACCTAACCTAACCTAACCTAACCTCAAACCTAACCTAACCTAACCTCAAACCTAACCTAACCTAACCTAATCTCAAACCTAACCTAACCTAACCTAACCTCAAACCTAACCTAACCTAACCTAACCTCAAACCTAACCTAACCTAACCTAACCTCAAACCTAACCTAACCTAACCTAACCTCAAACCTAACCTAACCTAACCTAACGTCAAACCTAACCTAACCTAACCTCGAACCTAACCTAACCTAACCTAACCTCAAACCTAACCTAACCTAACCAAACCTCAAACCTAACCTAACCTAACCTAACCTCAACCTAACCTAACCTAACCTAACCTCAAACCTAACCTAACCTAACCTAACCTCAAACCTAACCTAACCTCTAACCTAACCTAACCTAACCTAACCTCAAACCTAACCTAACCTAACCTAACTTCAAACCTAACCTAACCTAACCTAACCTCAAACCTAACCTAACCTAACCTCAAACCTAACCTAACCTAACCTCAAACCTAACCTAACCTAACCTCAAACCTAACCTAACCTAACCTAACCTCAAACCTAACCTAACCTAACCTAACCTCAAACCTAACCTAACCTAACCTAACCTCAAACCTAACCTAACCTAACCTCAAACCTAACCTAACCTAACCAAACCTCAAACCTAACCTAACCTAACCTAACCTTAAACCTAACCTAACCTAACCTCAAACCTAACCTGACCTAACCTAACCTCAAACCTAACCTAACCTAACCTAACCTCAAACCTAACCTAACCTAACCTAACCTCAAACCTAACCTAACCTCAAACCTAACCTAACCTAACCTAACCTCAAACCTAACCTAACCTAACCTCAAACCTAACCTAACCTAACCTATCCTCAAAAATAACCTAACCTAACCTAACCTCAAACCTAACCTAACCTCAAACCTAACCTAACTTAAACTAACCTCAAACCTAACCTCACATAACCTCAAACCTAACCTCACATAACCTCAAACCTAACCTCACATAACCTCAAACCTAACCTCACATAACCTCAAACCTAACCTCACATAACCTCAAACCTAACCTCACATAACCTCAAACCTAACCTCACATAACCTCAAACCTAACCTCACATAAACTCAAACCTAACCTCACATAACCTCAAACCTAACTTCACATAACTTCAAACCTAACCTCACATAACCTCAAACCTAACCTCACATAACCTCAAACCTAACCTCACATAACCTCAAACCTAACCTCACATAACCTCAAACCTAACCTCACCTCACATAACCTCAAACCTAACCTCACATAACTTTAAACCTAACCTCACATAACCTCAAACCTAACCTCACATAACCTCAAACCTAACCTCACATAACTTCAAATCTAACCTCACATAACCTCAAACCTATCCTCACATAACCTCAAACCTAACCTCACATAACCTCAAACCTAACCTCACATAACCTCAAACCTAACCTCACATAACCTCAAACCTAACCTCACATAACCTCAAACCTAACCTCCCATAACCTCAAACGTAACCTAACCTAACCTCAAACCTAACCTCACATAACCTCAAACCTAACCTCACATAACCTCAAACCTAACCTCACATAACCTCAAACCTAACCTCACATAACCTCAAACCTAACCTCACATAACCTCAAACCTAACCTCACATAACCTCAAACCTAACCTCACATAACCTCAAACCTAACCTCACATAACCTCAAACCTAACCTCACATAACCTTAAACCTAACCTCACATAACCTCAAACCTAACCTAACCTAACCTAACCTCAAACCTAACCTAACCTAACCTAACCTCAAACCTAACCTAACCTAACCAAACCTCAAACCTAACCTAACCTAACCTAACCTTAAACCTAACCTAACCTAATCTCAAACCTAACCTAACCTAACCTAACCTCAAACCTAACCTAACCTAACCTCAAACCTAACCTAACCTAACCTCAAACCTAACCTAACCTAACCTAACCTCAAACCTAACCTAACCTAACCTTCAAACCTAACCTAACCTCAAACCTAACCTAACCTAACCTCAAACCTAACCTAACCTAACCTCAAACCTAACCTAACCTAACCTAATCTCAAACCTAACCTAACCTAACCTAACCTCAAACCTAACCTAACCTAACCTAATCTCAAACCTAACCTAACCTAACCTAACCTCAAACCTAACCTAACCTAACCTAACCTCAAACCTAACCTAACCTAACCTAACCTCAAAAATAACCTAACCTAACCTAACCTCAAACCTAACCTAACCTCAAACCTAACCTAACTTAAACTAACCTCAAACCTAACCTCACATAACCTCAAACCTAACCTCACATAACCTCAAACCTAACCTCACATAACCTCAAACCTAACCTCACATAACCTCAAACCTAACCTCACATAACCTCAAACCTTACCTCACATAACCTCAAACCTAACCTCACATAACCTCAAACCTAACCTCACATAAACTCAAACCTAACCTCACATAACCTCAAACCTAACCTCACATAACTTCAAACCTAACCTCACAAAACCTCAAACCTAACCACACATAACCTCAAACCTAACCTCACATAACCTCAAACCTAACCTCACATAACCTCAAACCTAACCTCACATAACCTCAAACCTAACCTCACATAACTTTAAACCTAACCTCACATAACCTCAAACCTAACCTCACATAACCTCAAACTTAACCTCACATAACTTCAAACCTAACCTCACATAACCTCAAACCTAACCTCACATAACCTCAAACCTAACCTCACATAACCTCAAACCTAACCTCACATAACCTCAAACCTAACCTCACATAACCTCAAACCTAACCTCACATAACCTCAAACCTAACCTCACATAACCTCAAACCTAACCTCACATAACCTCAAACCTAACCTCACATAACCTCAAACCTAACCTCACATAACCCCAAACCTAACCTCGCATAACCTCAAACCTAACCTCACATAACCTCAAACCTAACCTCACATAACCTCAAACCTAACCTCACATAACCTCAAACCTAACCTCACATAACCTCAAACCTAACCTCATATAACCTCAAACCTAACCTCACATAACCTTAAACCTAACCTCACATAACCTCAAACCTAACCTAACCTAACCTAACCTCAAACCTAACCTAACCTAACCTAACCAAACCTCAAACCTAACCTAACCTAACCTAACCTTAAACCTAACCTAACCTAACCTAACCTCAAACCTAACCTAACCTAACCTAACCTCAAACCTAACCTAACCTAACCTAACCTCAAACCTAACCTAACCTAACCTAACCTCAAACCTAACCTAACCTAACCTCAAACCTAACCTAACCTCAAACCTAACCTAACCTAACCTAACCTCAAACCTAACCTAACCTAACCTCAAACCTAACCTAACCTAACCTAATCTCAAACCTAACCTAACCTAACCTAACCTCAAACCTAACCTAACCTAACCTAACCTCAAACCTAACCTAACCTAACCTAACCTCAAACCTAACCTAACCTAACCTAACCTCAAACCTAACCTAACCTAACCTAACGTCAAACCTAACCTAACCTAACCTCAAACCTAACCTAACCTAACCTAACCTCAAACCTAACCTAACCTAACCAAACCTCAAACCTAACCTAACCTAACCTAACCTCAAACCTAACCTTACCTAACCTAACCTCAAA
>JAWQEG010005574.1:150000-161399 GCA_033782935.1 Petrolisthes cinctipes
GTTAGGTTAGGTTAGGTTAGGTTAGGTTAGGTTAGGTTAGGTTAGGTTAGGTTAGGTTAGGTTAGGTTAGGTTAGGTTAGGTTAGGTTAGGTTAGGTTAGGTTAGGTTAGGTTAGGTTAGGTTAGGTTAGGTTAGGTTAGGTTAGGTTAGGTTAGGTTAGGTTAGGTTAGGTTAGGTTAGGTTAGGTTAGGTTAGGTTAGGTTAGGTTAGGTTAGGTTAGGTTAGGTTAGGTTAGGTTAGGTTAGGTTAGGTTAGGTTAGGTTAGGTTAGGTTAGGTTAGGTTAGGTTAGGTTAGGTTAGGTTAGGTTAGGTTAGGTTAGGTTAGGTTAGGTTAGGTTAGGTTAGGTTAGGTTAGGTTAGGTTAGGTTAGGTTAGGTTAGGTTAGGTTAGGTTAGGTTAGGTTAGGTTAGGTTAGGTTAGGTTAGGTTAGGTTAGGTTAGGTTAGGTTAGGTTAGGTTAGGTTAGGTTAGGTTAGGTTAGGTTAGGTTAGGTTAGGTTAGGTTAGGTTAGGTTAGGTTAGGTTAGGTTAGGTTAGGTTAGGTTAGGTTAGGTTAGGTTAGGTTAGGTTAGGTTAGGTTAGGTTAGGTTAGGTTAGGTTAGGTTAGGTTAGGTTAGGTTAGGTTAGGTTAGGTTAGGTTAGGTTAGGTTAGGTTAGGTTAGGTTAGGTTAGGTTAGGTTAGGTTAGGTTAGGTTAGGTTAGGTTAGGTTAGGTTAGGTTAGGTTAGGTTAGGTTAGGTTAGGTTAGGTTAGGTTAGGTTAGGTTAGGTTAGGTTAGGTTAGGTTAGGTTAGGTTAGGTTAGGTTAGGTTAGGTTAGGTTAGGTTAGGTTAGGTTAGGTTAGGTTAGGTTAGGTTAGGTTAGGTTAGGTTAGGTTAGGTTAGGTTAGGTTAGGTTAGGTTAGGTTAGGTTAGGTTAGGTTAGGTTAGGTTAGGTTAGGTTAGGTTAGGTTAGGTTAGGTTAGGTTAGGTTAGGTTAGGTTAGGTTAGGTTAGGTTAGGTTAGGTTAGGTTAGGTTAGGTTAGGTTAGGTTAGGTTAGGTTAGGTTAGGTTAGGTTAGGTTAGGTTAGGTTAGGTTAGGTTAGGTTAGGTTAGGTTAGGTTAGGTTAGGTTAGGTTAGGTTAGGTTAGGTTAGGTTAGGTTAGGTTAGGTTAGGTTAGGTTAGGTTAGGTTAGGTTAGGTTAGGTTAGGTTAGGTTAGGTTAGGTTAGGTTAGGTTAGGTTAGGTTAGGTTAGGTTAGGTTAGGTTAGGTTAGGTTAGGTTAGGTTAGGTTAGGTTAGGTTAGGTTAGGTTAGGTTAGGTTAGGTTAGGTTAGGTTAGGTTAGGTTAGGTTAGGTTAGGTTAGGTTAGGTTAGGTTAGGTTAGGTTAGGTTAGGTTAGGTTAGGTTGGTTAGGTTAGGTTAGGTTAGGTTGGTTAGGTTAGGTTAGGTTAGGTTAGGTTAGGTTAGGTTAGGTTAGGTTAGGTTAGGTTAGGTTAGGTTAGGTTAGGTTAGGTTAGGTTAGGTTAGGTTAGGTTAGGTTAGGTTAGGTTAGGTTAGGTTAGGTTAGGTTAGGTTAGGTTAGGTTAGGTTAGGTTAGGTTAGGTTAGGTTAGGTTAGGTTAGGTTAGGTTAGGTTAGGTTAGGTTAGGTTAGGTTAGGTTAGGTTAGGTTAGGTTAGGTTAGGTTAGGTTAGGTTAGGTTAGGTTAGGTTAGGTTAGGTTAGGTTAGGTTAGGTTAGGTTAGGTTAGGTTAGGTTAGGTTAGGTTAGGTTAGGTTAGGTTAGGTTAGGTTAGGTTAGGTTAGGTTAGGTTAGGTTAGGTTAGGTTAGGTTAGGTTAGGTTAGGTTAGGTTAGGTTAGGTTAGGTTAGGTTAGGTTAGGTTAGGTTAGGTTAGGTTAGGTTAGGTTAGGTTAGGTTAGGTTAGGTTAGGTTAGGTTAGGTTAGGTTAGGTTAGGTTAGGTTAGGTTAGGTTAGGTTAGGTTAGGTTAGGTTAGGTTAGGTTAGGTTAGGTTAGGTTAGGTTAGGTTAGGTTAGGTTAGGTTAGGTTAGGTTAGGTTAGGTTAGGTTAGGTTAGGTTAGGTTAGGTTAGGTTAGGTTAGGTTAGGTTAGGTTAGGTTAGGTTAGGTTAGGTTAGGTTAGGTTAGGTTAGGTTAGGTTAGGTTAGGTTAGGTTAGGTTAGGTTAGGTTAGGTTAGGTTAGGTTAGGTTAGGTTAGGTTAGGTTAGGTTAGGTTAGGTTAGGTTAGGTTAGGTTAGGTTAGGTTAGGTTAGGTTAGGTTAGGTTAGGTTAGGTTAGGTTAGGTTAGGTTAGGTTAGGTTAGGTTAGGTTAGGTTAGGTTAGGTTAGGTTAGGTTAGGTTAGGTTAGGTTAGGTTAGGTTAGGTTAGGTTAGGTTAGGTTAGGTTAGGTTAGGTTAGGTTAGGTTAGGTTAGGTTAGGTTAGGTTAGGTTAGGTTAGGTTAGGTTAGGTTAGGTTAGGTTAGGTTAGGTTAGGTTAGGTTAGGTTAGGTTAGGTTAGGTTAGGTTAGGTTAGGTTAGGTTAGGTTAGGTTAGGTTAGGTTAGGTTAGGTTAGGTTAGGTTAGGTTAGGTTAGGTTAGGTTAGGTTAGGTTAGGTTAGGTTAGGTTAGGTTAGGTTAGGTTAGGTTAGGTTAGGTTAGGTTAGGTTAGGTTAGGTTAGGTTAGGTTAGGTTAGGTTAGGTTAGGTTAGGTTAGGTTAGGTTAGGTTAGGTTAGGTTAGGTTAGGTTAGGTTAGGTTAGGTTAGGTTAGGTTAGGTTAGGTTAGGTTAGGTTAGGTTAGGTTAGGTTAGGTTAGGTTAGGTTAGGTTAGGTTAGGTTAGGTTAGGTTAGGTTAGGTTAGGTTAGGTTAGGTTAGGTTAGGTTAGGTTAGGTTAGGTTAGGTTAGGTTAGGTTAGGTTAGGTTAGGTTAGGTTAGGTTAGGTTAGGTTAGGTTAGGTTAGGTTAGGTTAGGTTAGGTTAGGTTAGGTTAGGTTAGGTTAGGTTAGGTTAGGTTAGGTTAGGTTAGGTTAGGTTAGGTTAGGTTAGGTTAGGTTAGGTTAGGTTAGGTTAGGTTAGGTTAGGTTAGGTTAGGTTAGGTTAGGTTAGGTTAGGTTAGGTTAGGTTAGGTTAGGTTAGGTTAGGTTAGGTTAGGTTAGGTTAGGTTAGGTTAGGTTAGGTTAGGTTAGGTTAGGTTAGGTTAGGTTAGGTTAGGTTAGGTTAGGTTAGGTTAGGTTAGGTTAGGTTAGGTTAGGTTAGGTTAGGTTAGGTTAGGTTAGGTTAGGTTAGGTTAGGTTAGGTTAGGTTAGGTTAGGTTAGGTTAGGTTAGGTTAGGTTAGGTTAGGTTAGGTTAGGTTAGGTTAGGTTAGGTTAGGTTAGGTTAGGTTAGGTTAGGTTAGGTTAGGTTAGGTTAGGTTAGGTTAGGTTAGGTTAGGTTAGGTTAGGTTAGGTTAGGTTAGGTTAGGTTAGGTTAGGTTAGGTTAGGTTAGGTTAGGTTAGGTTAGGTTAGGTTAGGTTAGGTTAGGTTAGGTTAGGTTAGGTTAGGTTAGGTTAGGTTAGGTTAGGTTAGGTTAGGTTAGGTTAGGTTAGGTTAGGTTAGGTTAGGTTAGGTTAGGTTAGGTTAGGTTAGGTTAGGTTAGGTTAGGTTAGGTTAGGTTAGGTTAGGTTAGGTTAGGTTAGGTTAGGTTAGGTTAGGTTAGGTTAGGTTAGGTTAGGTTAGGTTAGGTTAGGTTAGGTTAGGTTAGGTTAGGTTAGGTTAGGTTAGGTTAGGTTAGGTTAGGTTAGGTTAGGTTAGGTTAGGTTAGGTTAGGTTAGGTTAGGTTAGGTTAGGTTAGGTTAGGTTAGGTTAGGTTAGGTTAGGTTAGGTTAGGTTAGGTTAGGTTAGGTTAGGTTAGGTTAGGTTAGGTTAGGTTAGGTTAGGTTAGGTTAGGTTAGGTTAGGTTAGGTTAGGTTAGGTTAGGTTAGGTTAGGTTAGGTTAGGTTAGGTTAGGTTAGGTTAGGTTAGGTTAGGTTAGGTTAGGTTAGGTTAGGTTAGGTTAGGTTAGGTTAGGTTAGGTTAGGTTAGGTTAGGTTAGGTTAGGTTAGGTTAGGTTAGGTTAGGTTAGGTTAGGTTAGGTTAGGTTAGGTTAGGTTAGGTTAGGTTAGGTTAGGTTAGGTTAGGTTAGGTTAGGTTAGGTTAGGTTAGGTTAGGTTAGGTTAGGTTAGGTTAGGTTAGGTTAGGTTAGGTTAGGTTAGGTTAGGTTAGGTTAGGTTAGGTTAGGTTAGGTTAGGTTAGGTTAGGTTAGGTTAGGTTAGGTTAGGTTAGGTTAGGTTAGGTTAGGTTAGGTTAGGTTAGGTTAGGTTAGGTTAGGTTAGGTTAGGTTAGGTTAGGTTAGGTTAGGTTAGGTTAGGTTAGGTTAGGTTAGGTTAGGTTAGGTTAGGTTAGGTTAGGTTAGGTTAGGTTAGGTTAGGTTAGGTTAGGTTAGGTTAGGTTAGGTTAGGTTAGGTTAGGTTAGGTTAGGTTAGGTTAGGTTAGGTTAGGTTAGGTTAGGTTAGGTTAGGTTAGGTTAGGTTAGGTTAGGTTAGGTTAGGTTAGGTTAGGTTAGGTTAGGTTAGGTTAGGTTAGGTTAGGTTAGGTTAGGTTAGGTTAGGTTAGGTTAGGTTAGGTTAGGTTAGGTTAGGTTAGGTTAGGTTAGGTTAGGTTAGGTTAGGTTAGGTTAGGTTAGGTTAGGTTAGGTTAGGTTAGGTTAGGTTAGGTTAGGTTAGGTTAGGTTAGGTTAGGTTAGGTTAGGTTAGGTTAGGTTAGGTTAGGTTAGGTTAGGTTAGGTTAGGTTAGGTTAGGTTAGGTTAGGTTAGGTTAGGTTAGGTTAGGTTAGGTTAGGTTAGGTTAGGTTAGGTTAGGTTAGGTTAGGTTAGGTTAGGTTAGGTTAGGTTAGGTTAGGTTAGGTTAGGTTAGGTTAGGTTAGGTTAGGTTAGGTTAGGTTAGGTTAGGTTAGGTTAGGTTAGGTTAGGTTAGGTTAGGTTAGGTTAGGTTAGGTTAGGTTAGGTTAGGTTAGGTTAGGTTAGGTTAGGTTAGGTTAGGTTAGGTTAGGTTAGGTTAGGTTAGGTTAGGTTAGGTTAGGTTAGGTTAGGTTAGGTTAGGTTAGGTTAGGTTAGGTTAGGTTAGGTTAGGTTAGGTTAGGTTAGGTTAGGTTAGGTTAGGTTAGGTTAGGTTAGGTTAGGTTAGGTTAGGTTAGGTTAGGTTAGGTTAGGTTAGGTTAGGTTAGGTTAGGTTAGGTTAGGTTAGGTTAGGTTAGGTTAGGTTAGGTTAGGTTAGGTTAGGTTAGGTTAGGTTAGGTTAGGTTAGGTTAGGTTAGGTTAGGTTAGGTTAGGTTAGGTTAGGTTAGGTTAGGTTAGGTTAGGTTAGGTTAGGTTAGGTTAGGTTAGGTTAGGTTAGGTTAGGTTAGGTTAGGTTAGGTTAGGTTAGGTTAGGTTAGGTTAGGTTAGGTTAGGTTAGGTTAGGTTAGGTTAGGTTAGGTTAGGTTAGGTTAGGTTAGGTTAGGTTAGGTTAGGTTAGGTTAGGTTAGGTTAGGTTAGGTTAGGTTAGGTTAGGTTAGGTTAGGTTAGGTTAGGTTAGGTTAGGTTAGGTTAGGTTAGGTTAGGTTAGGTTAGGTTAGGTTAGGTTAGGTTAGGTTAGGTTAGGTTAGGTTAGGTTAGGTTAGGTTAGGTTAGGTTAGGTTAGGTTAGGTTAGGTTAGGTTAGGTTAGGTTAGGTTAGGTTAGGTTAGGTTAGGTTAGGTTAGGTTAGGTTAGGTTAGGTTAGGTTAGGTTAGGTTAGGTTAGGTTAGGTTAGGTTAGGTTAGGTTAGGTTAGGTTAGGTTAGGTTAGGTTAGGTTAGGTTAGGTTAGGTTAGGTTAGGTTAGGTTAGGTTAGGTTAGGTTAGGTTAGGTTAGGTTAGGTTAGGTTAGGTTAGGTTAGGTTAGGTTAGGTTAGGTTAGGTTAGGTTAGGTTAGGTTAGGTTAGGTTAGGTTAGGTTAGGTTAGGTTAGGTTAGGTTAGGTTAGGTTAGGTTAGGTTAGGTTAGGTTAGGTTAGGTTAGGTTAGGTTAGGTTAGGTTAGGTTAGGTTAGGTTAGGTTAGGTTAGGTTAGGTTAGGTTAGGTTAGGTTAGGTTAGGTTAGGTTAGGTTAGGTTAGGTTAGGTTAGGTTAGGTTAGGTTAGGTTAGGTTAGGTTAGGTTAGGTTAGGTTAGGTTAGGTTAGGTTAGGTTAGGTTAGGTTAGGTTAGGTTAGGTTAGGTTAGGTTAGGTTAGGTTAGGTTAGGTTAGGTTAGGTTAGGTTAGGTTAGGTTAGGTTAGGTTAGGTTAGGTTAGGTTAGGTTAGGTTAGGTTAGGTTAGGTTAGGTTAGGTTAGGTTAGGTTAGGTTAGGTTAGGTTAGGTTAGGTTAGGTTAGGTTAGGTTAGGTTAGGTTAGGTTAGGTTAGGTTAGGTTAGGTTAGGTTAGGTTAGGTTAGGTTAGGTTAGGTTAGGTTAGGTTAGGTTAGGTTAGGTTAGGTTAGGTTAGGTTAGGTTAGGTTAGGTTAGGTTAGGTTAGGTTAGGTTAGGTTAGGTTAGGTTAGGTTAGGTTAGGTTAGGTTAGGTTAGGTTAGGTTAGGTTAGGTTAGGTTAGGTTAGGTTAGGTTAGGTTAGGTTAGGTTAGGTTAGGTTAGGTTAGGTTAGGTTAGGTTAGGTTAGGTTAGGTTAGGTTAGGTTAGGTTAGGTTAGGTTAGGTTAGGTTAGGTTAGGTTAGGTTAGGTTAGGTTAGGTTAGGTTAGGTTAGGTTAGGTTAGGTTAGGTTAGGTTAGGTTAGGTTAGGTTAGGTTAGGTTAGGTTAGGTTAGGTTAGGTTAGGTTAGGTTAGGTTAGGTTAGGTTAGGTTAGGTTAGGTTAGGTTAGGTTAGGTTAGGTTAGGTTAGGTTAGGTTAGGTTAGGTTAGGTTAGGTTAGGTTAGGTTAGGTTAGGTTAGGTTAGGTTAGGTTAGGTTAGGTTAGGTTAGGTTAGGTTAGGTTAGGTTAGGTTAGGTTAGGTTAGGTTAGGTTAGGTTAGGTTAGGTTAGGTTAGGTTAGGTTAGGTTAGGTTAGGTTAGGTTAGGTTAGGTTAGGTTAGGTTAGGTTAGGTTAGGTTAGGTTAGGTTAGGTTAGGTTAGGTTAGGTTAGGTTAGGTTAGGTTAGGTTAGGTTAGGTTAGGTTAGGTTAGGTTAGGTTAGGTTAGGTTAGGTTAGGTTAGGTTAGGTTAGGTTAGGTTAGGTTAGGTTAGGTTAGGTTAGGTTAGGTTAGGTTAGGTTAGGTTAGGTTAGGTTAGGTTAGGTTAGGTTAGGTTAGGTTAGGTTAGGTTAGGTTAGGTTAGGTTAGGTTAGGTTAGGTTAGGTTAGGTTAGGTTAGGTTAGGTTAGGTTAGGTTAGGTTAGGTTAGGTTAGGTTAGGTTAGGTTAGGTTAGGTTAGGTTAGGTTAGGTTAGGTTAGGTTAGGTTAGGTTAGGTTAGGTTAGGTTAGGTTAGGTTAGGTTAGGTTAGGTTAGGTTAGGTTAGGTTAGGTTAGGTTAGGTTAGGTTAGGTTAGGTTAGGTTAGGTTAGGTTAGGTTAGGTTAGGTTAGGTTAGGTTAGGTTAGGTTAGGTTAGGTTAGGTTAGGTTAGGTTAGGTTAGGTTAGGTTAGGTTAGGTTAGGTTAGGTTAGGTTAGGTTAGGTTAGGTTAGGTTAGGTTAGGTTAGGTTAGGTTAGGTTAGGTTAGGTTAGGTTAGGTTAGGTTAGGTTAGGTTAGGTTAGGTTAGGTTAGGTTAGGTTAGGTTAGGTTAGGTTAGGTTAGGTTAGGTTAGGTTAGGTTAGGTTAGGTTAGGTTAGGTTAGGTTAGGTTAGGTTAGGTTAGGTTAGGTTAGGTTAGGTTAGGTTAGGTTAGGTTAGGTTAGGTTAGGTTAGGTTAGGTTAGGTTAGGTTAGGTTAGGTTAGGTTAGGTTAGGTTAGGTTAGGTTAGGTTAGGTTAGGTTAGGTTAGGTTAGGTTAGGTTAGGTTAGGTTAGGTTAGGTTAGGTTAGGTTAGGTTAGGTTAGGTTAGGTTAGGTTAGGTTAGGTTAGGTTAGGTTAGGTTAGGTTAGGTTAGGTTAGGTTAGGTTAGGTTAGGTTAGGTTAGGTTAGGTTAGGTTAGGTTAGGTTAGGTTAGGTTAGGTTAGGTTAGGTTAGGTTAGGTTAGGTTAGGTTAGGTTAGGTTAGGTTAGGTTAGGTTAGGTTAGGTTAGGTTAGGTTAGGTTAGGTTAGGTTAGGTTAGGTTAGGTTAGGTTAGGTTAGGTTAGGTTAGGTTAGGTTAGGTTAGGTTAGGTTAGGTTAGGTTAGGTTAGGTTAGGTTAGGTTAGGTTAGGTTAGGTTAGGTTAGGTTAGGTTAGGTTAGGTTAGGTTAGGTTAGGTTAGGTTAGGTTAGGTTAGGTTAGGTTAGGTTAGGTTAGGTTAGGTTAGGTTAGGTTAGGTTAGGTTAGGTTAGGTTAGGTTAGGTTAGGTTAGGTTAGGTTAGGTTAGGTTAGGTTAGGTTAGGTTAGGTTAGGTTAGGTTAGGTTAGGTTAGGTTAGGTTAGGTTAGGTTAGGTTAGGTTAGGTTAGGTTAGGTTAGGTTAGGTTAGGTTAGGTTAGGTTAGGTTAGGTTAGGTTAGGTTAGGTTAGGTTAGGTTAGGTTAGGTTAGGTTAGGTTAGGTTAGGTTAGGTTAGGTTAGGTTAGGTTAGGTTAGGTTAGGTTAGGTTAGGTTAGGTTAGGTTAGGTTAGGTTAGGTTAGGTTAGGTTAGGTTAGGTTAGGTTAGGTTAGGTTAGGTTAGGTTAGGTTAGGTTAGGTTAGGTTAGGTTAGGTTAGGTTAGGTTAGGTTAGGTTAGGTTAGGTTAGGTTAGGTTAGGTTAGGTTAGGTTAGGTTAGGTTAGGTTAGGTTAGGTTAGGTTAGGTTAGGTTAGGTTAGGTTAGGTTAGGTTAGGTTAGGTTAGGTTAGGTTAGGTTAGGTTAGGTTAGGTTAGGTTAGGTTAGGTTAGGTTAGGTTAGGTTAGGTTAGGTTAGGTTAGGTTAGGTTAGGTTAGGTTAGGTTAGGTTAGGTTAGGTTAGGTTAGGTTAGGTTAGGTTAGGTTAGGTTAGGTTAGGTTAGGTTAGGTTAGGTTAGGTTAGGTTAGGTTAGGTTAGGTTAGGTTAGGTTAGGTTAGGTTAGGTTAGGTTAGGTTAGGTTAGGTTAGGTTAGGTTAGGTTAGGTTAGGTTAGGTTAGGTTAGGTTAGGTTAGGTTAGGTTAGGTTAGGTTAGGTTAGGTTAGGTTAGGTTAGGTTAGGTTAGGTTAGGTTAGGTTAGGTTAGGTTAGGTTAGGTTAGGTTAGGTTAGGTTAGGTTAGGTTAGGTTAGGTTAGGTTAGGTTAGGTTAGGTTAGGTTAGGTTAGGTTAGGTTAGGTTAGGTTAGGTTAGGTTAGGTTAGGTTAGGTTAGGTTAGGTTAGGTTAGGTTAGGTTAGGTTAGGTTAGGTTAGGTTAGGTTAGGTTAGGTTAGGTTAGGTTAGGTTAGGTTAGGTTAGGTTAGGTTAGGTTAGGTTAGGTTAGGTTAGGTTAGGTTAGGTTAGGTTAGGTTAGGTTAGGTTAGGTTAGGTTAGGTTAGGTTAGGTTAGGTTAGGTTAGGTTAGGTTAGGTTAGGTTAGGTTAGGTTAGGTTAGGTTAGGTTAGGTTAGGTTAGGTTAGGTTAGGTTAGGTTAGGTTAGGTTAGGTTAGGTTAGGTTAGGTTAGGTTAGGTTAGGTTAGGTTAGGTTAGGTTAGGTTAGGTTAGGTTAGGTTAGGTTAGGTTAGGTTAGGTTAGGTTAGGTTAGGTTAGGTTAGGTTAGGTTAGGTTAGGTTAGGTTAGGTTAGGTTAGGTTAGGTTAGGTTAGGTTAGGTTAGGTTAGGTTAGGTTAGGTTAGGTTAGGTTAGGTTAGGTTAGGTTAGGTTAGGTTAGGTTAGGTTAGGTTAGGTTAGGTTAGGTTAGGTTAGGTTAGGTTAGGTTAGGTTAGGTTAGGTTAGGTTAGGTTAGGTTAGGTTAGGTTAGGTTAGGTTAGGTTAGGTTAGGTTAGGTTAGGTTAGGTTAGGTTAGGTTAGGTTAGGTTAGGTTAGGTTAGGTTAGGTTAGGTTAGGTTAGGTTAGGTTAGGTTAGGTTAGGTTAGGTTAGGTTAGGTTAGGTTAGGTTAGGTTAGGTTAGGTTAGGTTAGGTTAGGTTAGGTTAGGTTAGGTTAGGTTAGGTTAGGTTAGGTTAGGTTAGGTTAGGTTAGGTTAGGTTAGGTTAGGTTAGGTTAGGTTAGGTTAGGTTAGGTTAGGTTAGGTTAGGTTAGGTTAGGTTAGGTTAGGTTAGGTTAGGTTAGGTTAGGTTAGGTTAGGTTAGGTTAGGTTAGGTTAGGTTAGGTTAGGTTAGGTTAGGTTAGGTTAGGTTAGGTTAGGTTAGGTTAGGTTAGGTTAGGTTAGGTTAGGTTAGGTTAGGTTAGGTTAGGTTAGGTTAGGTTAGGTTAGGTTAGGTTAGGTTAGGTTAGGTTAGGTTAGGTTAGGTTAGGTTAGGTTAGGTTAGGTTAGGTTAGGTTAGGTTAGGTTAGGTTAGGTTAGGTTAGGTTAGGTTAGGTTAGGTTAGGTTAGGTTAGGTTAGGTTAGGTTAGGTTAGGTTAGGTTAGGTTAGGTTAGGTTAGGTTAGGTTAGGTTAGGTTAGGTTAGGTTAGGTTAGGTTAGGTTAGGTTAGGTTAGGTTAGGTTAGGTTAGGTTAGGTTAGGTTAGGTTAGGTTAGGTTAGGTTAGGTTAGGTTAGGTTAGGTTAGGTTAGGTTAGGTTAGGTTAGGTTAGGTTAGGTTAGGTTAGGTTAGGTTAGGTTAGGTTAGGTTAGGTTAGGTTAGGTTAGGTTAGGTTAGGTTAGGTTAGGTTAGGTTAGGTTAGGTTAGGTTAGGTTAGGTTAGGTTAGGTTAGGTTAGGTTAGGTTAGGTTAGGTTAGGTTAGGTTAGGTTAGGTTAGGTTAGGTTAGGTTAGGTTAGGTTAGGTTAGGTTAGGTTAGGTTAGGTTAGGTTAGGTTAGGTTAGGTTAGGTTAGGTTAGGTTAGGTTAGGTTAGGTTAGGTTAGGTTAGGTTAGGTTAGGTTAGGTTAGGTTAGGTTAGGTTAGGTTAGGTTAGGTTAGGTTAGGTTAGGTTAGGTTAGGTTAGGTTAGGTTAGGTTAGGTTAGGTTAGGTTAGGTTAGGTTAGGTTAGGTTAGGTTAGGTTAGGTTAGGTTAGGTTAGGTTAGGTTAGGTTAGGTTAGGTTAGGTTAGGTTAGGTTAGGTTAGGTTAGGTTAGGTTAGGTTAGGTTAGGTTAGGTTAGGTTAGGTTAGGTTAGGTTAGGTTAGGTTAGGTTAGGTTAGGTTAGGTTAGGTTAGGTTAGGTTAGGTTAGGTTAGGTTAGGTTAGGTTAGGTTAGGTTAGGTTAGGTTAGGTTAGGTTAGGTTAGGTTAGGTTAGGTTAGGTTAGGTTAGG
>JAWQEG010005575.1:0-58752 GCA_033782935.1 Petrolisthes cinctipes
TGGGAGAAATATGAGGGGAGGAGAGTAGTACATTTTGAAGGAGGGAAGGAAGGAAGGAAGGAGGAAAGAGAAGTGTATATATATAGAGAGAGGATGTGAGGGAAGAGACACATGTGGGGAGGAAGGAAGGTAAAGAAGGAGGGAGGTAGGGAAGGAGGAAAGAGAAGTGTATATATATAGAGAGAGGATGCCAGAGAAGAGACACATGTGGGAAGGAAGGAAGGAAAGTAAAGAAGGAGGGAGGGAGAGAAGGAGAAAGAGAAGTGTGTATATATGGAGAGGATGCGAGGAAGAGACACATTGTGGGAAGAAGGAAGAAGGTAAAGAAGGAGGGAGGGAGAGAAGGAGGAAAGAGAAGTGTATATATATAGAGAGAGAGGATGTGAGGGAAGAGACACATGTGGGGAGAAAGGAAGGTAAAGGAGGAGGGAGGGAAGGTAGAAGAGGTAAGTGTGGGGAGAAAGGAGGTAAAGGAGGAGGGAGGGAAGGTAGGAAGAGGTAAGTGTGGGGAGAAAGGAAGGTAAAGGAGGAGGGAGGGAGGGAAGATAAGAAGAGGTAAGGTAAGTGATGATATTATATGGGAGGCAGATTAAGTTGTTGTTGTTGGGGTTGATTATTATTGGACTTGGTTTTTGTTGGCTCATCTATCCCCTGTTTTTCTCCCTCCCCCCCCCTTTTCTCTTTCCCCCCTTTTTTCTCTATCTTTCTTCTCTCTCTCTCCTCTTTTCTCTCTCCTCTTTTCTCTATCTTTCTTCTCTCTATCTTTCTTCTCTCTCTATCTTTCTTCTCTCTCTATCTTTCTTCTCTCTCTACTTTCTTCTCTCTATCTTTCTTTTCTCTCTATCTTTCTTTTCTCTCTATCTTTCTTTTGTCTCTATCTTTCTTTTGTCTCTATCTTCTTTGTCTCTATCTTTCTTTTCTTTCTCCCCCTTTCTATCCTTCTTTCTCTCTATCCTTCTTTTCTCTCTATCCTTCTTTTCTCTCTATCCTTCTTTTCTCTCTATCCTTCTTTTCTCTCTATCCTTCTTTTCTCTCTATCCTTCTTTTCTCTCTATCCTTCTTTTCTCTCTATCCTTCTTTTCTCTCTATCCTTCTTTTCTCTCTATCCTTCTTTCTCTCTATCCTTCTTTTCTCTCTATCCTTCTTTCTCTCTATCCTTCTTTTCTCTCTATCCTTCTTTTCTCTCTATCCTTCTTTTCTCTCTATCCTTCTTTTCTCATCCCAGTCCTTCTTTTCTCTCCCAGTCCTTCTTTTCCTCTCCCCTTTTTCTCCCCCGTTTTTCTCTAATTTTTCTTTTCTCTCACACACCTTCCCTTTTACTCTTCCTCTTCTTCTTCCTCCTCCTTCTCCTCTTCTTCTTTTCCTCTTCTTTGCCCTTCCTTCCTCTAGTCAAATATTCGTGACTATTCTTTTCAGAGATGACCCTCGGCTCTCCTTTGTGTTTCCCTCTCCTCCTCCCATCACACACACACACACACACTCACACCCAGCCACAGCCCCAGCCCCATACATATATACACACAGCTACACACACACACATACAACATACATATACACGCAGCCACACACACACAGTCACCGACACACACATCACACACACACACACACACAGCTACACACACCACACACACACACACACACACACACACACATCGTAGGGGTATTAAACTTTGCAAGGAAGCCTATATTTATTTAATGTAAAATCGTTTTTTATTACTTGTTGTGCTTCTGTTATCAGAGAGAGAGAGAGAGAGAGAGAGAGAGAGAGAGAGAGAGAGAAAAAAAAACACACAGAGAGAGATAGAGAGAAAAAAGAGAGGGAGAGGGAGAGATAGATAGATAGATAGAGAGAGAGAGAGGAGAGAGATAAAAAAATAGATAGAGAAAGAGAGAGAAAAAGAGAGAGAGAAAGAAAAATATGAATAATACTAAATACATGAGGAGTAGTAGAGGCGGTGGATGTGTTCTTTGTGAGTGAGAACATTCAGGTGAGGAGATCAGATGAGTGATTGATCCTCCCCTCCCCCCCTTTTCTTTCTCTCTCTTTCTTCTTCTTCTTCCTCTCTTCTTTCATCATCTTATTCTTCTTCTTCTTTCATCATCTACTTCCTCTTCTTCTTTCATCATCTTATTCCTCTTCTTCTTTCATCATTCTTTCTTCCTCTTCTTCTTTCTCTTTTGTCTTCTTCTTTCTTTCTTCTCCTTTTTCATCTTTTTTCTTCTTTCTTCTTTATTCTTCTTCTCACTCTTCTATAAACTGCCTTTAGTACACGCACCAACAAAAGCTCTGCCGCCTCCTCTACCAGTTAAGTCATGATCCCTACAATAATAATAATAATAATAATAATAATATAATAATACAGACTTGAGAATTAAAATAGCAGAGAAGTTTATTTATTAAGTGTGTGTGTGTGTGTGTGTGTGTGTGTGTGTTGAATGAGCCGAGGTGTATCAGAGAGAGAGAGAGAGAGAGAGAGAGAGAGAGAGAGAGAGGAGAGGTGAGGGAGAGAGTGAGAGAGATTACGTATAGTTGAGGCACTAAGTGACGTCCTTGGATGGAGAATGAGTGAGAGAGTGAGAGAGAGCCAAAGAAGGCAAAAAAGTAATATGAGGGAACAATAGTAGTAGTAGTAGTAGTAGTTGTTGGGGAAGTGTGGGGTGGGGGGGAGGGAGAGATGATGGAGAAGAATGAGACACAAGGAGTATCATACACCACACACGACCCACTCTACCTGAAATACACACACTCCTCTCTCTCTCTCTCTCTCTCTCTCTCTCTCTCTCTCTCTCTCTCTCTCTCTCTCTCTCTCTCTCTCTCTGATTCACCGGGCTCATTCATTCCATTACATTAATTCACTCACACACCCATTACATTAATTTACTCACACGCCTATTACACTCATTCATTCACTCATTCACAAAACAAAATATCATCTACTGTTAGTCTGAGAAAAATCCAGGAGTTATCAAGCGTTGTTTAAAGGTTAAGAGCACGTATTGTTAAATCTTTCACGCTCTTCAAACGTTATGAATGTACCACAAGTTGCTGCCTCTGTCTGCCAAGTTGTCTCAATTGGAACAGATTAAAGGGAGTAATATATATTTTTTGTGTGTGCAATTTGAAGACTACTGCACCCTTTTTAACAGTGAGCTAGAAAACCAGATTCCCAATTTATATTATGAAGGAGTTTTGTTTCCATGAATAGGTGATTCTCTTTTACTGTTCATAATATTTTTTTTTTCTAATGTAGGCATAGGATGGCGTGAAGTTTGTGGGTAATGTTCTCACGGCTTTTACTCTCGTTGTCGACTGTCTTGTTTTAATAATTAATAGATGGAAGGAATTCGTAGCCTTTGATTTGTGAGACGGTATGTAAGTTTGAGCAGTGTTGTACTGGTGTGGTGTGTGTGTTGTACTGGTGTGTGTGTGTTGTACTGGTGTGTGTGTGTGTGTGTGTTTGTACTGGTGTGTGTGTGTGTGTGTGTTGTACTGGTGTGTGTGTGTGTGTGTGTTGTACTGGTGTGTGTTGTGTGTGTGTTGTACTGGTGTGTTGTACTGGTGTTGTGTGTGTTGTACTGGTGTGTGTGTGTGTGTTGTACTGGTGTGTGTGTGTGTGTTGTACTAGTGTGTGTGTTTGTGTGTGTTGTACTGGGGTGTGTTGTGTGTTGTACTGGCGTGTGTGTGTGTGTTGTACTGGTGGTGATGTCACTGTGTTTTGTCATCATCATCATCACACTCATCCCGTCACTCTCCCTCTCCATGAACCCATATATTTCTCCTCCTCCTCCTCCAACTCCCCCGTTCATCACTTTCCCTCTACCTTATTTTCTACGCCCTCTTTTCCCTCAACCCCTCCTCCAGCAACTCGTCCATCAATTTCCCTCTTCCTTGGCCCTTACGTCTCCATCTTCGTCAACTTCTATACACTTTTCCCCTTAACCCTCTTCTTAAACTCATCTCTCTCTTTTCTTCTCTCTTAACCCTTCTATCTCCTTACCTTACAACACATCTCTCTCTCTGTCTCTCTCTCTGTCTCTGTCTCTCTCTCTCTCTCCTCTCTCTCTCTCTCTCTCTCTCTCTCTCTCTCTCTCTCTCTCTCTCTCTCTCTCTCTCTCTCTCTCTCTCTCTCTCTCTCTCTCTCTCTCCTCTCTCTCTCTCTCTCTCTCTCTCTCTCTCTCTCTCTCTCTCTCTCTCTCTCTCTCTCTCTCTCTCTCTCTCTCTCTCTCTCTCTCTCTTCGTCGTTTATTTCATCCCTCACCTCATTTCTCTCCTTTCACTCACTTCCTCCCACACTCCTTCCATCATTCTCTCGTTAATACTCCCCTCTTCGACCCCCTCCCTACCTACTTCTTCACTCACCTGGATTCATAATTATGTTCCCTTGGTTCTTCTATAATTCCCCCCTTTATCACCCTCTGTCTGTCGTCTCATTTTGGCCACTTCTCCCTCCTTAACCTCCTTCCTTCACCCAATTGCTCAACCCATGCCAGATGCCCCCCTCCATCTCCTCCCACACTGATTGTATTGGCGTTCCATCTACTCTTACCAATTTTTATCTATACACACAGTCACACTCACACACACATACACACACACATATATATAACACACACACATATATATAACGCACACATATATAACACACACACATATATAACACACACACATATATATATATATATATATAACACATATTTATAACACACACACACACTCACTAACACACACACACACACACACACACACACACACTCACTAACTGTCACATGCACACACACTCACTAACACATGCACACACTAACACAAACACTCACTAACACATGCATGCACTCTTTCACCCCACTCATTTTTTTTTCTCACCCACAATATATACACAACTGCATGCTAACCTATATAATTATACTGTAGTTACCCAGTGCAGTCTCTCATTCACTCAAGCAGTTCATTCATTCATTCCTTATCGCCACACGCATATATAATGAAAGCCACCTTCCTCACACTCTGACACCTCATCACTCACTCAAATTCATTTATTATTATTGTATCTTGGTGTGGGATGGGTGCTGGGGAGTGTAGGGGGAAGATGGTGTGAAGTGAATGTGTGGGGATAAAAAAAAAATATGAATGAAATAGAAGTGTTGTTGTGGGGTGGATGGGGGAATGAGTGTGAATGTGTGTGTGTGGAAGATGGTGCTGGGTGGAAAGGGGGATGATTGTGTGTGTGTGTGTGTGTGTGTGTGTGTGTGTGTGTGTGTGTAAGATGGTGTTGGATGGAAATGGGAAAGTGTATGTGTGTGTGTGGAACATGGTATTGAGTGGAAAGGGGAATGAGTTTGTCTGTGCATGTGTGGAAGATGAGATGTGTGGGGTGGAAAGGGGAAAATTGTGTGTGTGTGTGTGTGTGTGTGTGTGTGTGTGTGTGTGTGTATGTATGGAAAATGCTGTTGGATGGAAGGGGGAAAGTGTGTGTGTGTGTGTGTGTGTGTGTGTGTGTGTGTGTGTGTGTGTGTGTGTGTGTGTGTGTGTTTAAGATGGTATTGGGTGAGTGTAAATATTTTCCTCCTCCTTCACTCATTCATTTCATTTAATATTTACCACACACACCCTACCATCTATACCACCTCCACCACCACTTCTATACCACCTCCACCACCACTTCTATACCACCTCCACCACCACTTCTATACCACCTCCACCACCACTTCTATACCACCTCCACCACCACTTCAATACCACCTCCACCACCACTTCTATACCACCTCCACCACCTCTTCTATACCACCTCCCCCACCCCTACACCACCTCTATATACCACCTCCCCTATGCACACACAACCATCAAAACAACCATATCCTCCCTCACCACCACATCCTCCCCCCCCCCTCCCCGGACCCCTACCACCACCCGGACCTCTACCCCCCCCCTCCCTGAATCCCTACCCCCCCCCCCCTCCCTGAATCCCTACCCCCCCTAGCGTGTCATTTGAGCTGGTAATTCCCGTCATTAAGCAGGTGTTTTGCTGTGTCTTCTCGTAACAGCCTTGTGCCATGATCTTTCTCTTCATGTAACGTCCCAGGGCTGTGTGTGTCTTTGTGTGTGTGTGTGTGCGCGCCTGTATTTGTGTGCCTGTGTGTGTATGTGTGTGTTTGTGTGTGTGTATATGTGTGTGTGTATCTGTGTGTGTCTGTCTGTCTGTGTGTGTGTGTGTAGCGGCAACATCTCGTTATCATAAACAACCACCATTATGTTCAGCTGATACGTGAGCCGACTTCTTATGTATACGTTTCCAGACGGCGTCAATATTGTTTACATATCTGACGCCTCCAGTACAGTAGTAGGTCATGGTAAAAAAAAAAAAAAAAAAAAAAAAAAGACAGAAAGAAAAAAAAAAAAAAAAAAAGACAGAAAGAAAAGAAAGTAAAAGTAAGACAAAGCTGCAAGAAAAAGAATGCACTGAGGCTCCTTTTAATCCTCAGTGTAGGTAGATGTTAAGAAGCATAATACATTCGTCTGTTAATAATAATAATAATAAATATAATAATAATAATAATAATAATAATAAATATAATAATAATAATAATAATAATAAATATAATAATAATAAATATAATAATAATAATAATAATAATAAATATAATTATAATAAATATAATAATAATAACCTAAAGCGACACTGGCACTGATAGGGTTGGCAAATGTTCACAGTGATCTCCTTACTATAGTTTTCCTGTACTTGACCAAGAGTATATTGTTTTATATTTATAAAGTACATGTGAACAACTAAACTATGCTCTGGTTCCTTAAGGGGGTGCGGGAATAGGGGGACAGGCTTGGGGGGGGGGTTAGGGGGTTGTGAGGGGCTTTGGGGGGTCGGGGGGGGTTTTGGGGGGTGCGGGAGTAGGGGGACAGGCTTGAGGGGGTGCGGGAATAGGGGACAGGCTTTCTACCCCCCCCCCAAGCCTGTCCCCCTATTCCCGCACCCCCCAAACTCCCCCCCAAGCCTGTCCCCTACTCCCGCACCCCCTTAAAGTGAACTGGTATGTATATTTACCCTTAATTTATGACCACTGACTGACCTACCTTTTGACTCTTATCCACCTTTTGACTCTTATCCACCTTTTGACTCTTATCCACCTTTTGACTCTTATCCACCTTTTGACTCTTATCCACCTTTTGACTCTTATCCACCTTTTGACTCTTATCCACCTTTTGACTCTTATCCACCTTTTGACTCTTATCCACCTTTTGACTCTTATCCACCTTTTGACTCTTAAACACCTTGCTCTCACTCTTACCACAACAACCAACCAGGGTCATAATTATTCAACAACAGCTTCAGTGTGTCGGAGTATTTCGTTGCCCGATGATGATGATGTATTTAGCCGTCTGTTTTTATGATGGGAATGAACTCGTGGAAATTTATGGCCTGAAGGGTCAGTAAAATGCAAAATTAAGCACCTTGGTTTCACACTCCATGTCAGAAAGCGTAAGTGTATACAGCAGTCCATGTAATTTTGGATAGATAGTATGTACAGTTTAGTTCAGGTGAAAAGTTTACGTTCGCTGCCACCATATGTCAGTTCAGTAGCTATAGGTTTGTGGAGTAACTGAACTGTCCATTACTTTTCACCGTCTGCTCTTGGTTCTGGACATCTTATAGCCTCACAACTGTGGTGATACATACATAAAGAGTCAAGGGATTAATTAAACCGACCTCTACTGCCAGAGAGCGTCAACTTTACATCATGACAACCTATTTAGAACTCCTTTACCCAAGGCATCATCAGACGTGACCAACGGCTTCTGAAGCGTGGAACATTCATCTTGCTCACTCATTCTACCCCAGTGCACTCATCTACAAATCAGGCGGATTTTAAACGCTATCGATCATAAACATTGTGGCATCAGAAGAAAGCACATTCACTCTCAAGGATTCTCCACCTCTCTCTCTCTCTCTCTCTCTCTCTCTCTCTCTCTCTCTCTCTCTCTCTCTCTCTCTCACATTAGTATTACCACCTCACGCGCCAGTAGAAGAAAATGAAGAATCTGGAGTGCAAGTTATACGCAACCATAGAGAGAAAAGAGTAAGCCGACGATAGGAGTGTGACAAGGAAACAGACAGACACAGAGAGACACAGACAGACAAAGCCAGAGATGACTATCGCCTACTGAAATCACGGCACAGTGAGTGAAGACATCGTAACTTCCCTAAAATTCACATCATGTCCCTTTACCACATCATTCGTCGTCTCTCTCTCCACATGCACTATATATAACTCTTGCGTCTGTCAGTTAGTCAGTCAGTCATACCGTATTTTCTTGTTCCTTACTTTGGTCGTCTCCCTAATTACGTCCCTTATAGTATACACCGCTATAGCTTGCATGTACCTACGTTCCCGTCCTTGTATTGTGTAACTTGTATATATATTTTGTTGTTGTCTTCGTTACCACACTTGTTGCTCTGTGTTTGTACATCTTACCTCACCATCCACCCCTCAACCCTCTGTCAGTTTTGTTTTCTCATTTTATTTATTTATTTATTTATTTATTTATTTTATTTTTATTTTATTTTTTTTTTGCTCTGTTTAGTGTTCTCCCACTTTGTCTCGTCATGTTTCGCTTTGTCTCGTCCCCTTTGGACTCGTATCATCTTCTATTTGGTCACATAATCATTTCTCGTGACGTCTCATTCTTTATGGTGTAGGGAAATGGGTATGGTGGAGGGAGGGGGGTATGGTGGAGGGAATATGGATCTGGGGTATGGAAAAAGTGGGTATGGTGAAGTGAAGTGGGTATGATGGAGGGAAATGGATATAGATTATGGGGGAAGTGGGTATGGTGGAGGGGAGTGGGTATGGTGGAGGGAAGTGAAGTGGGTATGGTGGAGGGAAGTGGGTATGGTGGAGGGAAGTGGACATGGTGCAGGGAAGTGGATATGGTGAAGGGAAATGGATATGGGCTATGGGGGAAGTGAAGTGGGTATGGTGGAGGGAAGTGAAGTGGGTATGGTGGAGGGAAATGGGTCTGGGGTACGTTGGAGGGAAGTGAAGTGGGTATGGTGGAGGGAAGTGAAGTGGGTATGGGGAAATAGATCTGGGGTATGGGTGAAGTGGGTATGGTGGAGGGAAGTGGGTATGGTGAAGTGAAGTGAAGTGGGTATGGTGAAGTGAAGTGGGTACGTAAAACTTCCAGTCGTCGTTGTTATGTTCCTTGGTCCACCTCACGCACCTGTAATTAACCTTCTCACCAGTAGGGAGTCCGAGGCGTTATTTATGGACCATTACTAAGGACTGGACACAGATTTAATGGTCATATTATTGCTCTTTCTTTCCCTCCCTCCATCTTTCTTCCTTTTTTGTCTTTCATGTTTCCTAACGCCGTGTTATCTTTTATCAACAGTTACCATGCAGCATTGAAAGAGTTTACACATTTTTTTATTTTTTTATTGTAGGTCGTTTCAGTATAAGGCAGTTCCATAACAGTATAGAGTATTATTCCAAAAAAAAAAAAAAAAAAAATCTCATTCTCACCCCAGTACCTCATTCTCACCCCAGTACCTCATTCTCACCCCAGTACATCTTTCTCACCCCAGTACCTCATTCTCATCTTCAGTACCCCACCTGCCCTGTGCTCATCTGCCGTGGACCCATTGATTACTGGGATGGAGCAACAAAACCTTACCCAACACGTAAACAGAGAGAGGGGCAGCGAGGGAAGGTGGGGCTCTGTTGCAGGAAAGGTGGGGGTCTGTTGCAGGGAAGGTGGGGGTCTGTTGCAGGGAAGGTGGGGGTCTGTTGCATGGAAGGTGGGGAACTGTTGCAGGGAAGGTGGGGGTCTGTTGCAGGGAAGGTGTGTGTCTGTTACAGGGAAGGGGTTGGGGTCTGTTGCAGGGAAGGTGGGGGTCTGTTGCAGGGAAGGTGGAGGTCTGTTGCAGGGAAGGTGGGGGTCTGTTGCAGGGAAGGTGGGGGTCTGTTGCAGGGAAGGTGTGGACTATTGCAGGGAAGATGCATGGGGGTCTGTTGCAGGGAAGGTGGGAAAGGGGCAGGGGTAAAGCCGGGACGGGGGCAGAAGCAGAGGAAACGACAGGGCCAAGGAACAGAGAGGTAGATATGTTTAGGTGTGTGTACTGTAGAAGATGAATGGAGGGTTGAAGGAGTAGAGATTTTGTTTGAGTAAGAGAAGGGGAAAGAAGGTGCGGATTTTTGGAGGTGAGAGATGGAGATAGAAGATGGAGAGAGGCAGAAGTGAGGGGCTGAAATCTGGTCATGAGGGAGGAAGGAAAGGAGGTGTGTGTATTACAAGATAGAAAAAAAAATAAGAGTGAAAACCCGAATATGGTATACAGAGCAAACCTCATCCAACTCCCACCACACACAGGTACCCTTATACTTCCGCTCTCTCTACCGTTTTCACACACTTATGCACTCTCTCTGTTCACCTTTATTTTTTTTATTGTATAGCTTCCCATACATATGAGATGAGAGAGAGAGAGAAAAAAACCAATAGGCAAACAGAGAAGAGGAGAGAGGGAGTGAAGGGGAGAGAAGGGGTGGGAAGGGGGGAGGGCGGGCCATTGAGAAGATGCTCTGTGTGAAGAGGGTTGGGTACTTGACCTTTTCGTGTGCGTGTGTTTACATTTGGGGTCAGTTTGTGTGGGAAGAACTGTGTGTGTGTGTGTGTGTGTGTGTGTGTGTGTGTGTGTGTGTGTGTGTGTGTGTGTGTGTGTGTGTGTGCATTTGCCTAGGTGTCTATGTGTCTGTGCTATATAGTGTGTGCGTGTGATTGTATGTATAAGGGGGAGAAGGGCTGTGTGTGTGTGTGTGTGTGTAGTTTTGCGTGTGTGTGCAGCGTGTGTAAGTGTATGTGTGAATGCATGTGTGTGAAATGTTTGGTGGTCGTGATTTTAACTGGGTAAAGGCAAGGTCGGGGTCGGAGAGGTTGGGAAGGGGAGAGAACGGAGGGGGCAGTGAGTGTAAAGGCCTGTCATTACCGGGTGTACCGTATATAGGGTACCGGGGTGGGTGTTCAGGTGAAAGGTGACGGAGGTAGGAGATACACACACACAACACACATACACACACACACACCACACACACACACACACACACACCACACACACACACACAAACGAAATAGGATAAAAGTGTCAGGTAGAGTAGCTAAAGGAAAATGATAATCTATTTTCCACATTAATTCATGGACCTCCCAGACAGTTGTTATCCATACTTCGGACTGCCAACGACTGTGTTCTCGACGTTACTGATGCCTTGTGTTGTCTAGGCTCTGCTGTTTGTGTTGTTTTGTCGTGTGTTGTTGTTGTGTTGTTTTGTTGTTGTGTTGTTTTGTTGTTGTGTTGTTTTGTTGTTGTTGTTGTGTTGTTGTGTTGTGTTGTGTTGTGTTTGGTCTATAGACGCTACGGTTTGTGTTGTGCTGTGTCATCAGAAATCTTAATCTTCAATATCCCCTCGTTCATCACCATCCTCCGTCTCCCAACTCTTCCTCCTCCTCCTCCTCCTCTAGTGTCTTCCACTTCTCCATCTTCTATTTCTTCCTTTAATTGCTTCTTTATTCCCAGTTCTGTCTTCCTTCCCTTTCTTCCATTACTTGCTTCTTTATTCCCAGTTCTGTCTTCCTTCCCTTTCTTCCTTTAATTGCTTCTTTATTCCCAGTTCTGTCTTCCTCCCATTTCTTCCTCCATTGAATCTTGTCATTTTATCCTTCTATTCCTCTTCTGTTTCTCATATACCTCATTTGCCTCCCTTACGTATATTGTCACACTTTCCTTCTTTTTCCTTTTCCTCGTCTTCCTCCACTTCCCCCTGTGCCTCCTTGCCAATTCCCCTTCCACTTTTTAGTCCACTGCTTCTCTTCCTCCTCTTTGGTTTCCTGTTTCCCATCGTCATCATCTTCATTATCGTATACTCTTCTCTCCACTTACGTCTTTCCTAGTTATCATCACCAACTTGTGTGTCTAATGCCTATCAGTGTCTCCCTAATCACATACAGCACCTATGATATGTAAGCTTACCTCACATTCAGTCTGCCTCGTATACTCTGTCATTCTCTGGGTCTGTTTAAGGGGGTAGTACACTGTTGATGAATCTGGAGCAAACGATTCCTCCAAACTAGTCCAGGCAACAGGCCACCATTATTTTTGCTAATCTGGTCCTGTTTCTAGTCATACTTTGGAGGAATCACAGCGCTCCAATGTACCAAAAGTATACACTCCCCTTAATAGTTAGCTTGTGTGTCTGTCAATTTTTCGGTTTTTCTCTTTACCTACATGTCTCTCAAGCTATACAGTACTTACAGATTTACTTTCTGAACATATTTGACTGACTGACGTAGATATATATAGAATTTTCCTACTTTCTATACATCGTCATAACCACAAAACATCTTTCTATGTAGCGAGGACTGCATACCCATTCCGAAATACTGTATAGACCTACCCTGCTTTCCCTGACATCCACCATACTTATAAAACCTATACCGTACTTACCCAGCCATCCACCCAATTAAACCTTTCCACCTTGCATTTCACTCCTATATAACGCAACCTTTCTGCCCTATATATGCCATCCACCCTATGAAAGATACCCACCGTGTATTCTATCCCTGCATGTAAATCCCACCTACTTACCTACCTACATTACCTACCTACATTACCTACCTACCTACCTTACCTACCCACCTTACCTACCTACCTTACCTACCTTACCTACCTACCTACCTACCTACCTACCTACCTACCTACATTACCTACCTACCTACATTACCTACCTACCTACCTTACCTACCTACCTACCTACCTTACCTACCTACCTACCTACCTACCTACCTTACCTACCTACCTACCTACCTTACCTACCTACCTTACCTACCTACCTTACCTACCTACCTTACCTACCTACCTACCTACCTACCTACCTACCTTACCTACCTACCTACCTTACCTACCTACCTACCTTACCTACCTACCTACCTTACCTATACCTACCTTACCTATACCTACCTTACCTACCTTACCTATACCTACCTTACCTACCTACCTACCTACCTATCTACATTGCCACCCATTTACTACCTGCCGATCACCCAGCCTTCACCATCAACTCCCCATCAACTCCCCTTCCCACCTCCCACCAGTCTGGCCCAGGTATACAACTAAGCGAGACCCGTGGATTGAGGGTTACCTGGTTATCAGATCAGGTGTGAACACTCTCATTACGCGTCAGGTGTGTCTAGGTGGCTGTGTACCTGTCTGTCTTGTCTTTAGTCTATATTATTATGTATTGCGTGTCTGTGTGCGCGTGTGTGTTTGAGTTTTTAGCCTATCTGTTTATGTTCTTACGTCTGTGTCTGTGTGCGCGTGTGTGTTTGAGTTTGTATCTGTTGTTCTTATGTATGTGCCTGTGTGTACCAGTGTGTGTGTGCTTGTGTTGATGCTAGTGTATGTGTTTATGTTAGAGAGACATTGTGTGTATAGGAGAGCACACCTGAATGACATACTATCTGTGTGTGCGTGTGTGTGTGTGTGTGTGTGTGTGTGTGTGTGTGTCAGTGTCAGTGTGTGTGTGTGTGTCAGTGTCAGTGTGTGTGTGTGTGTGTGTGTCAGTGTGTGTGTGTGTCAGTGTCAGTGTGTGTGTGTGTCAGTGTCAGTGTGTGTGTGTGTCAGTGTGTGTGTGTGTCAGTGTGTGTGTGTGTCAGTGTCAGTGTCAGTGTCAGTGTGTGTGTGTGTGTGTGTGTGTGTGTGTGTGTGTGTGTGTGTGTGTGTGTGTGTGTGTGTGTGTGTGTGTGTGTGTGTGTGTGTGTCTCAGTTGTTGAACATGCATACGGGAATGGGCTATGGGGAGACAGAGGGGTCGTGCATGCATGTACAGTATATGTCTGCCCATGCATGATGTGGTAGGGAGGTGGGGGAGTGCTTTTACGATAATGCATGTGCGTGACTGAGTGTGGGAATGTGTGTGTCAGAAAGTAAGTGCAGTGGAGCAGTGATTGAGAAAGATGGTGTATTTGTGTGTGTGGGGGGGAGGGGGGTAAGAAAGTTAACTCTGAATACGTGTGTGTGCGATAAAAATTGCATAAATGTATCTGTGTCTGTTTGTTTGTTGTTGTTGTGTGTGTGTCTGTGTGTGTGTGTGTGTCTGTGTGTGTGTCTAAGTGTGTGTGTGTGTGTGTCTAAGTGTCTGTGTGTGTGTGTGTTTATTTGAGCACACATCTTCAGGACATAGTGGTTGTTTCTTTCTGTGTGATGTGGCAGACCTGTGTTTGTTTGTTTGTAATCACACTCCAAGAAGCTGCATGGCTACTACTGTATATTCCACTTTATATTTTCTTAAGGGGGTGCGAGAATAGGGGGACAGGCTTGGGGGGTGCGGGGGGTTTTGGGGGGTGCGGGAGTAGGGGGACAGGCTTAGGGGGGGGTTAGGGGGTGGCAGGAATAGGGGACAGGCTTTCTACCCACCCCAAGCCTGTCCCCCTATTCCCTCACCCCCCCCCAAGCCTGTCCCCTACTCCAGCACCCCCTTAATGTCATTTTTCCATCCCTGATACTGGAGACCCTCAGTGACCCCCTAAAACAATAAAATCAAAATGGTTATCTAAGTCTTCTAAGATGTTGATTATGATGATGTTAGTGTGTGTGAAAGTGTGATGATGTGTGGCTTTATTTAATAATATTCTAATAATATGTAAGTGCATGTTTGTGTGAGAAAATGTATGAAAAATTGTGAACAAATTATATCCATGAATATATTTTTCTTTATATCTGGCTTTGCTTGTGTTTGCGTGCGTGTCCGTGTGTGTGTGTGTGTGTGTGTGTGTGTGTGTGTGTGTGTGTGTGTGTGTGTAAAAGAAAGAAAGGTTAACTAAAGAGGGGGATGAAATGGTTAACAGTACGTTCCCGCGCCTCTTGACCTAATTTCTGGCACACAAGATGAGAGAGAGAGAGAGAGAGAGAGAGAGAGAGAGAGAGAGAGAGAGAGAGAGAGAGAGAGAAAGAAAGAGAGAGAGGGGCCGCAATACATATAAGAAGTTTATAACATAATCAAAAGCAATGTACTGCGTTATGCACACACACACGCACACACACACACAGACACAGAGATCCATCGGTGTGACCTCGGCCCAGTTGGTCATGACGTCACACACACACACCTAAACTGACTCACTGCTATGATGACCTTTTTCACCTCAACACTCCTCCTCCACCTCCACCTCCACCTCCACCTCCACCTCCACCTCCTGCTCCACCACCACCACCACCACCACCACCACCTCCTGCACCACCACCACCACCTCCACCACCACCTCCACCACCACCTCCTCCTCCTCCTCCTCCTCCTCCTCCTCCTCCTCCTCCTCCTCCTCCTCCTCCTCCTCCTCCTCCTCCTTTCCTTTTCTTTCATCTCATCTCGTCTCATCTCACGCTCGCTCACTCACTCACTCACTCTCACCGCCTTCCTTCTTTTTCATTCTACTTAATTAATAGCCTCTTTTGACTATCATTCTTCCTTTCTCGTTGTATATTTTATGTTAATTTCATGTTTTTTTACTTGCCTCGTTTTTTGTATATTTAATTAATGACTATCAATTTCTGCAGTTATTTAGTTAGTTATTTAGTTAGTTAATTACATGGTTGGCTGCAGGTTATAGTTATTGGTTCATGATAATTATGTAGGTCACTCAAGGAAAGCAAGCAAACATAAATACTTGATTACACGATGCTTCACAGATCAGGTAAATATGTTCTTAGCCAATGTGGATGTAGCAATTTATTTACTGTAGCAGTGTGTACCCTCGTTTCTTTCCCTTGCATCTTGGAGTGTGGTTATTCGACTTGTGGGAATTTTTTTTTTTTTTTTTTTTATGATTTTTTATGATTTTTTTTTTTTTTTTGAGACTGGTGATTTCTCTTTTATAATGGTTCCAAGAAACGGGTCATCTATCATTATGGGATAGTTTATTTCCTGTCCCAGTGTGATGGAACTAGTTGTCTCCAGATCGCCAGCACAGGCTATTTGTTCTGTCAACAGTCATACAACACCTTCCAATGAAACTACCTTGATAAATGATGCGAAAATACAGCTGTTATTCTCTGTAATACACCGCTGAATATTCACTCCCTGGGAATTTTTTAATCCCTCCGTTTTCACACCACCACTGCAAGGAGAACTGAAAGATCCATAATATGTCCTTTGCTACAACGTTACTAACTTCAGGTAGAACAATCAAATTAAAATTACCAGGAAGTCCCCGAGCTGTGTATTATTGTGTTGGGAAAGACTCACCCCATGAGGATCAAAATTAGAAGTTCTGGAATGAAACTCTGACTGAAATGGATAGGAAAGTTCATTAATTTTATACTATCATTTTTTTTTTTTTATCTTCCACCATCAGATATATAAAACAATAACAAGGTTTGGAGTTTTCATTATCCGTGTGTACTGTACGTGATATCCTGGTTCACACCTCCACTGGGAATGTCTTCTTCTCGTCTGGATTCTCAAGGATTTTGGAAGACCTCTGTGGTAATGAAATGATCTGGTTAGGTGGTTGTTTTCAGTTTGTTTCACCTCGCGGAAGACATTTGCTGGAAACACGACATGATAAAGGAATGTTGTTATAATGTACCACACTTAGATCCTCTTGAACCACCATTTCTTTTGTTATATCGTAATACAATCCTACCTTTCTTTCCCTCTCTCTTTCACACTTACACATCTCTTCCCCTTCCCTTCCACATTTACACATCTCTTCCCCTTCCCTTCCACACTTACACATCTCTTCCCCTTCCCTTCCACACTTACACATCTCTTCCCCTTCCCTTCCACATTTACACATCTCTTCCCCTTCCCTTCCACACTTACACATCTCTTCCCCTTCCCTTCCACACTTACACATCTCTTCCCCTTCCCTTCCACATTTACACATCTCTTCCTCTTCCCTTCCACACTTACACATCTCTTCCCCTTCCCTTCCACACTTACACATCCCTTTCCCTCTTCCCTCCACATTTACACATCTCTTCCCCTTCCCTTCCACACTTACACATCTCTTCCCCTTCCCGCCTCTCCCCCTCCTCCACTACTGCTAAAGATGGTCTGGTATCAAAGCCAATCAACTCCTCGTTACTCCTCGTCAGCAAGGTTGTATCACGGTAGCTGCATGAGGAGTAATTGTTAGTGATTCAACCTAATGTGACTCTAATTACCACGGCCAGGCTACAAGTGACGCATTCTATTCCGGTATTTCTGACACAGATACGATCGAGGGAGTAGCTACAGTTACCCACACAAATTCGTGGAACAGGAGCCGGAGCGTTTTGGGGTGCTGTGGTAAGGATTATTTACTATGCAATCACACACGATCGTCCTGCAACGCCTTCATAATTATAAACTGTCTCGAAAATTGTGCGAAACTATTTCTGTGTCTCTATAATATTGGTTCATAAAATTAACTCAAATAATTTACTTTCATTCACCTGATGTAAAACCTCTTCTAATTGTGACTGTACTATACTTCGTACAGAATCTATCAGGTAGTTTACATTTAGATTCTGCCATGTTTGAAAACACAGTGCCACATCTCAAGAAAACGTGCCAGAATTTACCCCACGCCTGTCTATGTTCAACCTCACACTCAGCTACGACAATTCTTGAAGTTCTTTCCTGCTGTTAACTCTGAGATAAACTCTTGAACAAAAACAATGGCGCACTGTGTTTTTGGTAAGCTGGTGCGTCGTACTTGCAATGTCAAATTTGAGCGTCAATGAATTTCATCGTTTCATGGAAAGGGTAGACAGGAGAGGTGACTGTTAGTTGCCTAGGGGAATCATACTTGCTTGAAAGGTGTTCACTCGTCTCCATACAAATACTGAGTAGTGAGACTGTGGGTGTTACTATTACTAGAGTGGTGTTGGTGATGCCTGTATGGTGACCCTCCTCATGTGTGTGTGTGTGTGTGTGTGTGTGTGTGTGTGGGTGGGTGAGTGTTGGTGCTAGTAATGATGGTGGTGATGCCTGTATGGTGACCCTCCTCATGTGTGTATGGGTGAGTGTTGGTGCTAGTAATGGTGTTGGTGATGTCTGTATGTTGACCCTACTCATGTGTGTGTGTGTATGGGTGAGTGTTGGTGCTAGTAATGATGCACGATGCTTACGAAGCGGGTTGACCTCCAGTTGCACGGCGGTTGAGGCTTAGGGCGATGGATTGCCTCGTAAAGAATCTGATTGCCAAAAATGAAGGTGATTCGGTACCACTGGATTGCCGGTTGCTCTTCCCGGCGAATGGGGAGTAATGAATAACAGGCGATAAATTCCGAGGTGAAGCAGGTGTGCAATTTTTCCTGGAATGTAAGACAAAGATTGAATGGCCAACACAGAAACACTTCACTTTCTCTTGAGTGTTTCGTATCAAGACAATTTTCCGTCTTCGTCATTCCTACAGTGTTGCCAAGGACTATTTATTATTAAACTAAGGTGTGAAGATGTTTTACCTTGGCTTCTGCCCTTGCCTCGTTACTGAGTGCTACAGACGCGTAATTCTGCTCACCGAGAACTAGTGTCTAATATACTTATTAAAAATGCTTGCAATAATGCAATAATGCTTTAATTTGGCCGTGGCCTTAAGGTTATTAATGTAGTTAGAAATTGACACTACTTTTGAAAGAGATTGATATTATATTTATCAAACATAATGAAAGATTGGTAATGGTCGTAAGGAGGAGTTTCACTGAAATTAGTTTACTAAAACCCTGTTTATATTTAACTCCTTGGGTTCGGAACATTTTCCGTGATAAAAAAAATCATCAAAAGTTAGCTACGATAAAATCATAAACCTTGCGTTCGGAACCTCCTCTGTGACGAGTAAAATAATCTGTTGTTATTGAATATAAAGTCATTAAATTGGAATTGTGCTACAAATCTTCCTATTTAAACTATAAGCTTATTCTACAGATCATGATGGATTGATGGTATCTAATCTCGGATGGAAATTAAACAGAAACTTTTCTTCGTTCACCGTGATCTTCATCCTTGACCATTAACACACACACACACATGAATTATCTGGATGACTAATGACCACAGTAACCTCCCCGTGGATAATAATGTGTGTGTGGTGTGAGAATTAACTGAGAGGACCTAAATTATGAGAAGGCTGTTGGGTCCTATAAAGTAACTCATTCAGTCCAGGATGCTTTCCAATTCTTCCTGCAACACATTCGATTGATTGATTGATATTAGGCGCCACAACAGCGAGGTCATATGGCGCACATTCGAATGAAACTGCCTCGAAAAATGGTGCGTAACTACTGTATAACTCTGTCTGTCTCTGTAATAATGGTTCACCAGATTCACTAAAATGGCTCACTTTCACACACTTGAGGCAGGACTTTTGACCGTGACTGTTCTTTTTTGTAGATTAATTAACTTATATCATGAATCCATTAGCTCTATATTAATTAACCTTGGTCGCTTCTAACTATCGCTACGTGCCTGTCGTTGTCTATTTATTTCGGTACACGTCTATAATAGAATTAATTAAGGGATCCTGTTATGTAGTCGGGAAATTAGAGGTAAACGAGTCCTTCAAATATTGCCACGAAACACCACACTTATCTGAAAGGAGCTTGCTTGTTTCGTGGCATGATGGTCAGGAGAAATCGGAAGCCTCCAATTTTCATAACACGATCACAGGGTCCTTAATAAATATTATCTTTGGCTTCCGATTACAGGAATGCAACATACTGAAGGGCGAAACAGAACCTACTAAACCTTTCTAGTAATTGTACATCTTAAAGAGTGTGAAATAATATTAGTATGATGATAATAATTAAGGAGGAAGAGAACAAGGTTGATGATAATTTTTATGATGGTTTTAACACGGACCGAGATAATACTTCAGTTGGTCTAAGCCAGTGTAAGTGAAGTGGTGAAGGTGAAGATGATGATGATGATGGTGGTGGTAATGATGATGGTGCAGTAGGACGGTGTTGTTGTTTGTTGGTTGGTTGGTTGGTTGTGTATATGTTTGTATGTATGTGTCTGTTCGTGTGTGTTCGTTCATTTGTTTACGTGTGTGTATGTGTGTGTTCGTTCGTTTGTTTACGTGTGTGTGTATGTGTGCGTTCGTTTGTTTACGTGTGTGTGTGTATGTGTGTTTGTTCATTTACATGTGTGTGTATGTGTGTTTGTTCATTTACATGTGTGTGTATGCTTGTTCGTTTACATGAGTGTGTGTTTGTTGGTTTATATGTGTGTGTGTTCGTTCGTTTATGTATGTATGTGTGTGTGTGTGTCGGGTTTAATAATTCGGTCACGAGCCGTACGAAATCTCCCTTTGTCCGAGCCTGATGATGCATTTCGGACACAGCCTTGGCACCGACACTCATATATGGGGCTGATGAGGCTTCGGACACGTGGGAGGGGGAGAGGAGATCCGGGAATGAATGGGAGAAGATGGGGGGGGGGGGGGGATGAAGAAAAGAGGGTAGAGACTAAGGAGAGGCTAAATAGAAGAGAAATGTAGAGTAATATGGAAAGGATAGAAGGGAGAGAGTACAGGAAAAGGAGAGTAGAGAATGAAAAGTAGATCAAGGTAATGGAGTACAATAAAAGGAGAGTAGAGAATGAAAAGTAGAAAAAGATAATGAAGAGTAAAAGGGAAGAGCTAGATGGGGAATGGGGAAATAATTTATAAGAGAATGAAAATGGGATTAGGTAAGGAAGGTCAGACCAAAGGAGGGAAGGGGTGGGGTCCTTTATTGTTGACTGAGTTTTGTATATAAACGAGTTCATCATCAATGCTTCTCGTGCCCACTGGATTTATTTCATCGAGGTCTAATGTTGGCTTTCATAGACTGAGGATTTCGTAATGGACTTGTTGGGGTGGTCAAGGAATCTGCTAGTTATTTTTTATTTATTTATTTTTTTTTTTTTGTCGTAGGTTTGGTGGGTTTTGGACGTTTAGTGAGTTGTTTTTTGTTAATTAAAGGTTATAAGATTGATAATGAATGAATCTGGGAGAGGGGGATTAACATTTGATATACAGTAATAACATTTGGATATATTTTGTAAAGAGGTTATAGCTACTTAGGATTTGGGTATTTCTACGAATATAGTTTTGTTTTGGCATGTCCATGAAATCTATTGGCTCTCTAGACACTGCATGCTCTATCAACCTTTAGCAGGGAAGCGCTTCAGACAGACGCTGAAAGAGACAGTACAAGAGAAGTGAGAGGGAGAAAAAATAATGTGGCGTTGTAGCTTTTGTCACGTTCGGTTCAAGGTTACCATGTATTTATTCCCTCCGGCGACCTCCTAACCCCTCCTTTCTTCTTCTTCTCCAGTATTTGCTCTCTCCATCTCGACCCTTCTCTCGATATCTATCTCCGTCTCCAGCTCTTTTCTAGATATATCCGTCTCCGCTCTTCTCTCGAACTCTTTTCTCCCTTTTTCTCTACATCTCGTCTCCTCCCTATTTATTTCATTTCGTACCTTTGCTCTCTTCATCACGTCTGTTCTTTTCACATCCCTTGTACTTTCTCGACGTCTTGTATATTTATCCTCTTCATTATATTTCTCCATTTCGTATAATTTTACTCCCCATATCGTTTCATCTCTTAATTAAAAACTCGATACTTTCTTTCTAACTTAAATATTTAGTTTTTTAACTAATCTCGTTCCTTCCTTCCAAATCTACGTCTCCTTTTTTCTATTAATTCTGTTTTCGTCTCTTATAAAGACCTCTTCGGCCACAGACACTCACTATTGTATCTTCAACTGCTCCTCCTTTCCTTCTGTTTTCTTCGGGTTTGCTATCCCACCTCACTATCACCATCTCCCTCGTCCTACAGAGTCGTCCAAGCCATGGGTTGTCTTCATTCATCCTCATTCAATTAAATCATTATTGAGATAACACACAGACATTCAAGTGCCATGACAAGCAAAGAAATGGGCCTATTACACCAAAACATTAATATCATAATGGGACAGCAATACGAAGTGTTTTGGAATGTCTATCTATCTATTGCCAGACGCCTTAATACCCGAAGGGGTGGCCATTTTTGGAATGTGAAATGCTAAAAGAAAAGAAACATACCATTATTAATTTTATTGCGAAAAAAAATAATACTGTAATGTATACTGGTATCATACCAGCTGTAACATATAGATAGTACGGTATATGCGCTGTATATTCAAAGCCTTTGTGTTGCATAACCAAAAACTCGCACCATTATAATAACTAATTCGCTTTAGCCAATTCTGAACTATGGTATAGTATAGCAAAGATCAGAGGCTGTAAATAAAGTAATTATTGTCATAGTAATCCTAAAAACAAATTAATAAATTCAATGAAAATGGCAGAATAACTCGTATACAGGTACTGTATAAACTATAAACATTAAATCATAATGGAATATTTGTTCACATAACTCACAAAATATACTTATAAGATGAGGAAGGATCACTCCAGGATACCCTGTTACCTAACCATGCAGGGCAGGAAATACGTATACTGTAGTTTAATGCTTATGTAACAATACAGGGACCAGAGTAGCAGTAAAAATGAGAAGAATTATCATAAAATATTCAAGATTCTACTGGTGTGCGTCACTTTGTATGACAGTTTTATCTTGCCAATCTGATCCCAGGCCACAACTGTGACTAAGCATAAAGTTTCCATCTTGGAATGTGCAAATCACAAAATTAATGAATGATGAATCTTTTTTAGACACAGAAAACAAGAAACAAGTTTGAAAACAACATTACTTTACTTTCAAGAACAATATTGTTGAAGTGGAATGACAATTTGAAATGGAATACTGTAGGCCTACATATAATCACAATTTTGGCAGAAATAATTAACTTACTGATGTTCAAGCCTTTTGATCTTAAGTGTTACAATTAAGTGCTCTGATATACAGTATGTAAGATACAATTACAGAATGCCAAAATGTATTTAACCATAGCTAAGTATATTAACTGATGCAAATGTGTTGACTAGGAAGCCTATGCTCAGCATACAGTAATATAGTAAGTTTCGACTTTGAGGAGGGTACTATGTATAGTACACTATTTTTTCAGGAAGGAGCAATGAACATGTATGAGATGTAATGTGGGTGTGATGGCAGTTGGTGTTGGAAGTGGAGTAGATAATTATGCAAATGAAGTGCATGGTACAAAAATGAGGTGGCTTGGACAAATGGAGAAAATGCAAAGTGTTGAGTTTACAAAGATAGTACACAAGTGAGACTGAAAGCCTGATGGGAGGGTTCAGATGTGCAGTGTTTGAATATGGGAAAATTAGACTTTTCTGCCATGATCACCCATTGGGAGGATCTTCCTGAGAAAACACAACATCTGAGCTATAAATAGAAAAAAATTTTGGCTACTAAATTATAGAGTACAGTACAGTAATACTTATCATTCTTCTACTGACTCTGACATCATACACCAATTATAAAAAGGAGTCTGCAATGGCATCACGTTTCTCTGCTCCCTCCTGATTTTCCTGTAGGTTTGCAAGAGTCTGCGATGGCAAAGACATATCATCATCATCATCATCAAATTCAAACATATCAGATTCAGCACTCTCAATACAAAGGTTGTGGAGGATACAACAGGCCTTAATTGCAACACTGCACTGCCCAAGATGTTGCATGTGTAAGAGCTTTAGTCGGTTAAATCGACCTTTAAGCATTCCCACTGATCTTGAGATGACTATCATGGCAGCTAAGTGTCTTCTATTATATTCAGTCTGTTTAGGGGTTAAACAGACCCTGTCCTCATATGGGGTCATGACATGCTCAGAGAGAGGGAACCCAGTGTCTCCCAATATGTGATAATTGTACATGGTACCTTCCTGGTTAAACTCTAGTGGTAATAAAGAAAGGGGATCATTTTTAAAAGCTTCATACAGTTCACATCTTCTGAACACATCAGCATCATCCAGAGTGCCCGGGTGGCCAATATTGACATATGTAAATCTATGCTTATCATCACAAACGGCAAGTAGTGTAGTGCAATAGATGGTCTTGTCATTCATGTATGCATCAGGTTCATCCACATCTTTGGGCTTACCGATTGCTACACGATAAGCACCCATGACTCCAACTGTTCCTGGAAACCCAGCATCCATGAAGCCTTTCACTGTACTTCTCATGGTAGCTCCACTGGGCCAGGTGATGTGATTTTCCAGGTTCCTTGAAACCAAGCTACAGAAATTATGTAATGATGTGCATACCACTGATTTGCTGGTCTTGAATCTTTCAGCAATGGCTCGGTAGGACTCCTGGCTGGCAAGGACCCACAAGCTGGCCAGGATCACATTTTCCAAGGGGAGCTTGGAGCCTCGCTCATAGTGGTAGAAAGGTTGCAGCTCGGTGATCAGCTCCTGTTACCCATGGCATGATATTAATAGTGTATAACCTTCCAGAGTAAGGATTGTTAGCTAAAATGATGGAGTAAATAGGAGCAAAGCAACTTAAGCAATCTTAAGTAAATCAAATCAGTCTTTTTTTTCTTAACTGCTGGAAATGAATTATTGTATACCGTATAGCATAAGGAAACAGGATAGCAGCACATTTCTAAATTATATCTTTACATAAATAGAATAATGCACACTTATTAATACTGTACTGTAATGTTATAAATACCTTACTGATAGAAAAATAATAAAAGGTCTGCAATCAATTACAGCATCTACAATGTTACCCTGGTATTTAACAAAACTTACAAACACTGGCTGGGGAACCGAAGGGGCACCCATATATAATTAATTCTCTACTCTGCAAGGCTATAATGACTGGGTTGCCCATAATTTCCTTCATGGTTAATTAGTAAGAAACAATGAGAAATTAAAATAGTCAAGACCTATGTCATCTTAACTGAAATACAGTCCTGTAATAAAAAAATTTATGACATAGCTCATACATACAGCCACAATAAAAACACCACTGACACTTTCCTTCCATTGAAGTAAATATCTTTGTAATATAGAACAACACGTGTGTGATTTTGCAGCACCTCATAATAATAATTGAGGGGGTTGAGGTGACATTATGGTGTTGTATGACTATATTTTAACATGATACTTATTTATTTGCACGATGGAAGGAAAGTGTCGGTGGTTATTTGATTGTGGCTGTACTGTACAGTACATTTATACATCCATGTACTGTACTATGTATATTGTGTCTGGAAGACTTTGTATTGTACAGTCAGTACAGTACCTGGGAAAGGCTAGGTGATACTCACCTCCACTTGTGAGCGAGTCATGCCAAAATGGGTATGGAAATCAATGAGGTTGTAGAAGGCCATCATTCCACCCTTCTGAAGAAAATCTTTTGCGCTCCGGCCATATCTATAAATTTTATGTAGTTTTGTATTAGGTCTATCTGTACATTACTTTTGAAGACTGAATGAATATGAAATGGATAAATTAATCCCAAATGAAGGACACTCTAATACCAAATGCAGTAGCAAAAGTGGGTTGAAAATTTTCAATTGCTGTACTGGTTACAGTACCTAATCAAAAATAGATATCAGTTTAATACTGGGACATAAAAATAATTATATACTACAATTTATTCTTACACCAAGTAAGAAAAAAAGTGCTTGCTAAATTCTGTTATAAATATATATAAACAATAAGCAATAGCAAAGGCAACAAGCAAGCAAGTGCCTGTATTAAAGAAAACCATCACTTCGGACAGCTGACAGAGTACCATATACAAAAACTCACTTTCTGCGTCTCTTTAACACCGGCTCCTCAGTTTTGATAACCATTTCATTACCATCATAACACTGGAATGAATCTGCATGAAGTGGCCTCTCTCTCTTAGCTGGTCTGGAAAGTAAGTTAAAAACAGCAGCTAATAAAGAGATCGAAGACAATGCAAATACCAATTTACAGTCTGCAGAAAAAAGTATTGGAACTCCCCTATGGATAGTTCTATCAAAGTAAGGGTGGTTCCCATACTTTTATTGCCGACTGTACATAAATAGCTAATGCCATATTCGAGAACATTAATTTTGTGGTGCATACGATGGCGTGGTACAGATACGACAGTTCCATAGACAAACAATTGAGCCATCGTACCGGTACCACGCCATCGTATGCGCCACCGATATTCATGAATATGGCCCTTACATGAGGTTTCATAATGGGCTCAATTACATACTTCAACTAAATTATTTATTTTGTGTGTTTATACCCTAACTTTTCCTTAGTTATTTATTTATTTATATTATTGTATCCAAGACAAATTTTTACCTTAATGATTCTCTTTTGGTGTTTTATTTTACTCAAACTTTACCTTAATAATTATTTTTTGGTGTTATTTTACCCAACAATACAAATATGTACAGGTATTATTAAAGTGTTTGTCCATAATTACTACCATCAATTTTTTTCTGTCAAATATAGGCTATTTCTTAATACATGTACAGTACGTCATTTTCTCATATTTTAATTCTGTCGCAAATGCATATGTTTAATACAATACCCATAATTGATTCAATTATCCTTAATCTGCTGTGTGTACAGCGGCCATATTGGTGCAGACGACCAATCAGCGTGCTTAATTAATGCGCCTTAATTTCATTGGCCAATCGGTGTGCTTGTTTACAATGGCTTCCCTTTGTACAGAGTGTCAATCTGTTCCAAACCGTATTCTTCAGGGCTGTTTTGAGAATAACAAAGCCAGTTTAGACTTTTAACATGTCCATGGAGAATAACTGACATCAGTGAACTGCCCCACCTGTAATAAGGCTTGTATTTACTGCCACTCTCAAATAAAAAGGTACCATAATACCAATTAAAGATGGCCAATGAGTGTTTACATCATCCCAGTAGACTGCTAAGGTTAGCCCCTGGTAGTCTGCCCTGGTAAAGTCCCGGTAGTTTGCCACGGTCCTGATTAGGTTAGGTAAGGTCAGGTCAGGTCTACCTAATTCTATTTAATATGTTGTAGTGTTTTTCAGACGAATCTGTAGTTCATATCTGGCGAAATGAGTGGTTTCGAAGGTTGGGTGGGGGGGAGGGAGTGGTTGTATCTCCAAAAACACTCATTTGCTACTGATGTGAACGACAGATTCGTTAAAAACACACTATTAACCATTACATTCTGAAAACCTCGAGTCGAAAAGACATTATGGACAAACGCTTGAATAAATATTACCCAAATACCATACCTTACCTGAATGATTCCTTTTTGGTGTTTTTGTGAAGTTGGAGCTGACACTGGGCGTTATCTAAAGCATCTTCTTCCTCCGCTAAGAGCAGAGCTAGAAATGAGGCTTGGACTGATTTATAACTCATTTTCAAAACGAATTGCCCGTAATTTAACAAAAGCATCTGACAAATTGAGTAAGTTGTATTATGGAAAAAAAGTTTGTTTACATATATTTTGGTGACTTCGGTATGGCATGTCTCGGCTCAATGGTTGCGATCTTTACCACATTGCAGTACTTATCTAGGCCAATATAGCTACTTATTCAATAAAAGTATGTAGTATTCTGTGCAATTAACATGACCAGTTGATCTATATCTATTTTCTAACGCAAGTAGTATATATGGATGGCCCGAGATCTGTTGTTGTTGAACTTGAAAAAATGAAAACTTCAGAGTTCAGACTGTTCAGCTGACCGAGTTGGGTCAAGTTTCCTTCGGTGTATTAAGGTGAGTTGTTCTTGTCAAATTAAATTGATACAAAACAAACAGTTGACAAGCAAACAAACAACCAGTGGGGGAAGGAGGGGTGATTTCTCCGTGTTTTAGTGTGTTTTAATGGCACCTAACTATTCTTTATACATGTTAGTTGTAATGACATGCAATATATATATACTATATTATGATCATAATTGAACAAGCTCTCCTTACCAACATTCAGAACATTGGTAACGTTAGGGTTTATTACGAACAACGTATTCAAGGCATTTGGGAAAAAATTATTCCTGATGTGACTTACGAAAATAATTATACCGTGCCTAATCAATAGTAATCATGTCCTAATGTGACTCTCCCGTCACTGTGTCTCCCACTAACTAGCACCTGCTGTCTTTTGGCTATCCTTATTAAATTAAAAGTGTGCTGGGTATCTGGAGGCTTTTTGTTTAACTCAAAATTTCAATTACAGAAATAGGTTATTCGGGAAACTGTTTTTATTTTCCAACTTGAATAAGATAGGCTACATATGGCCATTTCCTGATAAAAATAACAATACAGTATACTCGCATGGCTCATCCTGCATAGTTAACAGATAGATAGAATTACATGTATTTCTGAACTAATGAAGAATGGGTTCTGAATTTTTTAATTTTATTGTTTGTTTTTTTAATACCGGTACCTACATATTTTTCTTGGTTCCTTTCAGTTTTGACCATAATAATGTAAGGAAATAAATTTGGAATTTATTTAGACTATCGCCATTTTGTAGCAGTGTTGCCAGATCCGGCTATGTCCCAGTATTTTGCCCCGGTAATTTCCTGTACTTTACCACGGTTATATCCCAGTAGTTTGCCCAGGTTAGGTCCCGGTAGTCTGATGCGGTCTAGGTTAGGTAAGGTCAGGCTAATTTCAAAATGCCCCATTATAATATCTTTGAAATGGGGCATTTCCAAAGAAAATGCCAAAGAAGAAAAGTGTCTTGGAATGGTCCAAAATAGTGAAAAATCATAGTAAGAACAAAGTACAGTACTAAGAACGGCAATTCTTTCAATAAGTACAATAAATTTTAACCTAAAGCTGACTATGTCTAATGAAACCTGACCTAACCAAACATAACCTGAGATTGCATCATCATATGACAATATTTTTTCCTCTGCAATTGATATATTGGCGCAGTTTCAGCTACACAACACACACATTTAGGAAATTTATCACCTGTAGCTACCAGTACCATATATTTCAATTTTGAAGCTACCATATATATATTTGTTCTACATGAACTATGATTTTTTAATTATGATTTTGTTTTAATACTGTATATACTGTATTTTTTCAGTTATCAAGAACTCCAATCTGCTGTGACTACACCATACCGATAATAATTGAAAATGTCTGGAATTGTTCGTAGATTTATAGGTGAGTAGTACAGTATACTAATTTTTTTTATATCAACAGAATCGGGTAGCAGGGGTACACAGCCCCTTCTAGGGAGGTTCAATACTGTCCTTAAGGTTTTTTTACTTTATTTAAAAAAAAATATTCTGACACTGGACATAGGCTTCATCAAGCCCGTTACCATGATCAAGGTCAACTGCTACTCGCACACACGCATTTCATGACTTCCGAACTGGCACCCAGCCACAGGAGGAGGGAAATTTGGGTAATTTCCAAATACTGCAGCTGTTATGGTACTTTAGGAATTACCTGGATTCTAAATTCTCCCTTAGACATTGGTTGAGAGTTACATTTTTACCTGTCCTACAACTGCGGTGTTATGCCAGCAATGTTTACAAAACACACGCATCCATAGAAATACTGTATCACATATACTGGCTCTGGGGTATGGGATAATAATACAGTGCTATGTGAACAGTTTAGGTATTAAGTATAAATGAGTTTGACAAAAGCAGTAATTTCAAAGTATGGGGTTTGGATGTAGAAATAAAATTATTTAGAGTAGGAAAAGACCTAGTTGGAGGGTAACTTTTGAATGTTGAACAAGTAATACCCTACAACATTTTAGAATGAGGTAAGAAATAATCACTATTCATGCTATGTTCTCTCCATTGAGCTCTCCAGCTGAAGGTAATCGTACAAGAAGAGTCTCCAGAAATATATTTTTAATTCCTTATTGACCTGCTCCTGTTTTTGTTCTTCTATTTCCTCTTTTTCCCTTAATAAAATTTTTACTTGTTTGTCAAACGTCATAAATGATTGCTCTTTTCCTGTCTACCAGGCCATACTTATTGTGACTTAAAGTTCATACAGTAGCACCATTTTAATATCAGCCAGTTCAGGCCATATTGTACAGTGCTAGCCCTAAATTCAATGAATATAATCATTGGGTGTTATTATTACAGACATCGGTGCTAACCTGACTGATGAGATGTACCAGGGTTTGTACCATGGGAGCAAAAAACATGAAGCAGACCTGGACCAAGTGTTGAAGAGAGCATGGGACGGAGGACTCAGCAGGATGATCATTACAGGCACTAGTCTATCAGACAGCAAGGCAGCACTAGAACTTGCCAAGACCAATGGTAAAATTTGGATATGCAGTATCTGCTTACTTTTAATATCAAGATTTGACCACTTCATCAAGCTTTCAAATTAATACACCATGTGTACATTCCTGTAGTCTAGTCAAACTTCCTGTGTAGAGATAAAACTCTCCTTGCTCAAGGATACCCACTCCTAAGTATACCTAATTTCTACGGATAGAAGTATGAATAGGTTGTGTATGATGAACACAGTAATACTAATTCTGTTGATTCCGTAGGAAGGGATATAATGGAAGAGAATGTTCTGTTTATTAAGAAAATGTTTATAATACTATTGATAGGCTATCCTGTACAGTATGCTGCACCTGTTGTTGTTATATCTATTGACTACAGAGGCACTGCACAGATTAATACAGTACAGTGTTCTAATTTTAAGGATATTTAGCATTGCTTGAACAGTAAATAAGTTAATTAAACTTGAGTTTCCTATTTAAGAAATGTGATGGTTTAACATATGCACAATACTATGTGATACCCAACATAAAAGTTCAGAAGTATGAAAAATTATGGTGATTTCTTCAACAGCATATTACTGTGTTATAGTACTTGTAAATCAACAGATAAACTATACAGCACGGTTGGATGCCATCCGACCCGATGTGGAGAGTTTGAGAAGGACACAGAACCTGATACTTACCTGGAAAGTCTACTACAGCTGACATTAAACAACCAAGGGAAGGTGGTGGCTGTAGGTGAATTCGGCCTGGATTATGACCGCACTCAGTTTTGTCCCCCGGATGTCCAGAGGAAGTAGGTATTGTATACTATTAATGGATCTTGGCCAAGCTTAATTAGTAGTACAGTCTTACCTGCTATCCAAAAATATTTGTATCTCTTATCTCTTGTATCTCTTATCTCTTGTATCTCTTCACTAATATGCACCTTGAGCTAACACACACATAATATGGCATCATCAACAGACTCGCACTTTCCCTACATCTGTTGTGCTCCCGCACACCCACTCAGACATTCTTCATGCTGTTTTATGCATCCAGTTCATTGTCATTCATCTCTGTTTCAAACATTCTCAGCACATCCAACTTTGCTTTCAAAACATTCACCACTTACATCCTTTTATGAGCATTTCACATGGCCATATGGGCCTGTCTGAGGGTGCAAAACCCCAGAGTGGCAAATATTCCAAACCCTAGGCTCTTTAAACTTTTTGTTGGGTTTTATTACAGAGAGCAAAGTCCCCAACCTACACTCCCCTCCACCCTTGTATCGTAGGGGATACAAGGCTGACCGCACCAAAACGAAGACTGGTGGTGGTTGCTACTTCCTGGCACCGTGAAAGAAATAAGACTTCACACAATTCCTTGAGTCTCCTGACACTTTTACAATAGTTACTTCTCTAAGTTGGGCTGTTTAATCCTACTACCTCCTATACAGAATAACGGGTATATAAATTAATAAAATACTGTACAATGTCAATTTTAACTTGATGTAAATTTTGCAGATACTTTGAAAAGCAACTGAGTGTGGCAGAGGTGACAGGCCTTCCCATGTTTCTACACTGCCGAAATTCTGCCTCTGATCTTGTAAAGATCTTGACAGCCCACAGGGACAATATCTCTGGTGGGGTAGTTCACTCATTCGATGGCACCAAAGAGGAGGCACAGCAAATACTGGACCTGGATCTCTACATAGGACTGAATGGATGGTAATGAAAATCTTATTTCGTGCATCAACACAGGATGTTGGGGACAGGCTGGAAAAAAAAAAGAGAGAAAATTTAAATGTTTGTGTTTTTCATTGTTAAATGTTGGGTACAACTAGAATGTTTTTGTTAAATCAAAAATTTTGGTAAAACAAGATTTTTTTTTTTTTTTTTTTTTCAGCAATGCTTATCCCTTCACATGCACAAAAGCACATGAATTCAGAGGAAAATTAATTTGATCATACAGCATATCACATTTGCATATATTTGTGAGATGCACAACATGAATACTATCAGTAGACTTCATAATCCTAGACTGCTGCCGTAATGTAGCTCTCATTTCCTTAAGAATGAACTGTAGAGAGTTGAATGATCTAAAGATATCCAAAGATATTAGAATATATGTTCCTTATATCCATCATACATTTGTCCCACAGAATTCATTGTGAATATGGTCATCAATAGTCAAGGGGTCAGGCCTGTGTGTACCTGAAATTCCTGAGCTGGGAAATTTTGACTCGCCTCACTATGGAGAAAGGGAATTTTGGGAGAAACATTAATTTGTTAGATTAAGATTTTACTATATATCCCAAACTGTTAATTGACAAAAAAATGCTCGTATAAAATGACATGCCTTTACAGTTGCTGATAAAAATGTATTTTCTCATAGATTTCCATGCCTCAGGAACTAACTGAAAATTTAAAAAAGAAAGAATAACTGCAACTTTCATTTTTTCTTTCAACCACAGGACTGTAGGCTATCAGTAGCCTGTGACTCTTGCAAGGCCCCAAGATTACTGAGTAAAACTACTAGGTATTAAATACTTCATACATGTATTTATAGCACTAGAGATAGTGTAGTTCCAAGGTATTGTTGCTTCTTTTCTGCTGCTCAAGATGACTACACTTTATTTACCATACATGTCACTATCTGGAGAGAGCAGCAATATTGTCATTCACAGGATGTTTGAATAATATCAGGCATTTAATATGCTATGAATTGGTGATAATGTAGGGGGTAATTTCTTGACGTGTTTGTGTAACCAGGAAACTAATAACAACAAGAATGATCAGATCACCACAGAATAACCCATGTGTTTGGTGTGGACTGTATCTGGTGTCTATCTTGTCTGCAGTCCATTGCTGTATCTGCTTTGGTGTCCACTTTGTTGTGTTTTTAAGTTTTTATGTTATACTGTACACAATTATATACAGTAGAACTTTGTGCATCATCATTATTATATCTTCAAGTTCATACTGTATATTCATTGCAGAAATAAAAAAGGACGTATGGTACCATAACCTTTGTTAAAGACTACCATTTAGTATGATGGTTAACACACAAAATTAACTTAATTTGTTTTGTAGGAAGAAGTCATTTTGAACACTTTCATGCCTGGAAATGCTTTCCACTTTACAAAAATAAGAAAGATATAGTCCAAAGTAGAATATCAGGAATTTATGGTACACTGCTTAGGGTCTCTTGACTTCAACTTCATCCTTACATTGTACAGTATATACATTAATTATATTTACATTAGTATTTTCCCTAGTATATTAATTTTGTTGTGGTCATTATAGCAATCTAATCCACTCCATGTCCCCAGCTCACTGAAGACAGAGGAGAACCTGACTGTGGCAGCCAGCATCCCTTCAGAACGCTTGATGATTGAAACAGACTGCCCCTGGTGTGAGATCCGTCCTACTCATGCTGGCCATAAGCATGTCAAAACAACATTCCCCACCAAGAAAAAGGAAAAGTGGGAGTCTGGCACCATGGTCAAAAGCAGGAATGAGCCAAACTGCATAGTGTAAGGTTTACTGGTTTGTGAATCGATATACTAGATGGTACAGTGCATCAGGAGGAATAAGTTTAGGTGGTTTGGTCATGGAGTATAGGAAGAGGTAACTCCTACAAAAGAGGGTGTATAAGGATTAGATGGAGAGGAGGACAGTAAGACCAATAAGGTTAAGGGATGAGGTGGGTAAGTATATGAGAGGGGTGGGGAGCAGAAACTTTGCTGAACCAGAATAGAAATACTGTACAGTATTTGGATACTGTTCAACAGATGCCATTACAGGTACAGCCAGCTCCACTGCCGTGAGGGCCATTGCAGTTTTGTCAGCGCTCCTTCTCCCAGGCATGAACCACAAACTTCGGTCCGAGACACACATCCGAAGCATTCACTAGTGAGAGAGATGGTAATGGGGGTGGCAGGCTTGTATGCTGAGCGAAACGAATGACGATGAAATAATAATCACTATGTGAGCAATTTTGTTTTTATGTGGATGCAACAATAGGCACCAAATTATTCCTGATGTATTAATTTACTATATTTCATGGTGCAGAATATTATATTGTAATGCTCGACAAATCAGGTTTTGATTAAATATTAAGATGATAAATGGAGACCATAGTATGGGAACATATTCCATGCACCTGTGGCCAGTTTATGGATGTTCTGATATATTGACATATTAAATAAGGTAGCAGAGCCCTTTTCCTTGTGCCGTGGTCAAACTCAGCACTCTGATATTTGCGAGCAACAACCTCTACCTTACTGACTTCGCTGACACTTGAGGAACAATTACATAAGAACTGAGGATATTAGATAAGCTAAGCATCGGCACCATGAACTATCCATCATCTGGCCCCTATAATGATTACTTCGAATAAAACCGGGATAAGTAAATCCTATATATTGGCTGTAATGTCTTCGCATTGCAAGGACGGAAACAGAAATTTGGTGGTAAAACTAAAATTGCAGGTTCAACAGCTGTAATACATGTTATTTGTTTTCCCATGAACTGGAAATAGCCTTGTAAACGAGGCTGGTGCAATTCTTGTGCAGAGTGCAGATGAACTTCCCTTGGCATCCACTTCCATCTTATCCCTACCTTACTCTCCCCATCTCCCTCTCTCTCCCTCTCCCTCCCTCTCTCTCCCTTTCTCCCCCTCTCTCCCTCTTCAGCCTTTTCCTTTACCACTTAGTCTCTATATTTTGGTCTTGGGGCTGTAATTAACAAGACAGATATGTTTTAGTGTAGGTTGTTCTCCCTGTCATCATTTATGCTTTCCCGTCTCGTCTTCTATTTATTAAATGAATGTCACTTGCTCATCAAACTGTCATGTTAGGCCTCGTCCACTTGGACTGACACTTCGCCATACACACACACAGACAAAAGCGATAATTTTGCCAGTCCTCCTCTCCCTCACTCGCCTCTGCCTGCCTCTAGCCTGTGTCTGAATTTGAAAATGTCTGTTTTCACTGCTCCCTCACCCAGGCGTGAACCGTGAACTTCGGTTCAAGAGAAACGTCTGAAGCACTTACTAGTCTCGTCGCATCAATGCCCGACTGTATAATCATTGTGAAGGAGGGAGTCTGGGCGCAATTCTGATTACATTACATTCAATAGTAAGGAAGTAATTAATACTCATGTAAGCTTAAGTGTAACAACCATAAAGTTATGCATGTTCTTATCACAGTATTTGCCTCTCAATTCTGCAAGGCAATAACGAGGAATAACATAAGCCATAAAACGATAAATACCAGTAATTACGCAGATAGATGTGCTACATGTTTTTAATTTTACTGATGAATTCTCTAAAGGAATGTGCCACCTGCCATGAATTGGGTTCCTGCATAAAGAGGGCTTGGGAACTTCAGTTTCCGTCCTTGCAATGCGAAGACATTACAGCCAATATATAGGATTTACTTATTCCGGTTTTATTCGAAGTAATCATTATAGGGGCCAGATGATGGATAGTTCATGGTGCCGATGCTTGGCTTATCTAATATCCTCAGTTCTTATGTCATTGTTCCTCAAGTGTCAGCGAAGTCAGTAAGGTAGAGGTTGTTGCTCGCAAATATCAGAGTGCTGAGTTTGACCACGGCACAAGGAAAAGGGCTCTGCTACCTTATTTAATATGTCAATATTATCAGAACATCCATAAACTGGCCACAGGTGCATGGAATATGTTCCCATACTATGGTCTCCATTTATCATCTTAATATTTAATCAAAACCTGATTTGTCGAGCATTACAATATAATATTCTGCACCATGAAATATAGTAAGTTAATACATCAGGAATAATTTGGTGCCTATTGTTGCATCCACATAAAAAAAAAATTGCTCACATAGTGATTATTATTTCATCGTCATTCGTTTCGCTCAGAATACAAGCCTGCCACCCCCATTACCATCTCTCTCACTAGTGAATGCTTCGGATGTGTGTCTCAGACCGAAGTTTGTGGTTCACGCCTGGGAGAGGGATCGCTGACAACACTGCAATGGCCCTCGCGACAGTGGAGCTGGCTGTAATTTGAAGTATAAAGCACTGACTAACTAAATAAATGGAAAATGGAAGCCAAAATTAAAAGTTCACCAATACTTCTTTGATCATTAAAGAAAATTCATATATGGTAGTGATCTAGTGGGATAAAGGTACCGAACTCAAAATAATCTTGCTGAAATTAAGGTTCTTGAAGTGACCATGATAGAGAATGAGTTAGTTGTATTCTCATTCATTATATAGCTATGGTAGCATAGCCTTGGACCCTTACACTCCATAATGGGATACTTTGGGACATGAGATATGTCTTTGCAGTACAGTCCTTAGGATACACTATATCGGATATCAGCACTAACAGCACACGCCACACACGAGTTGCAGACAGATTCCAAAGAATGAGTATAGTAGACCAACCACCCACCCAGTCTTGCACAGGAAGGGGTCAAAATGGCACAATTGCAATGGGATGCTGGTCCAAAGTATAAATGCATAACTGAGGATGTGGTGAGTTTAATTCTCTGATATGACCATCTCCTCAATTGGGGTTATTGTGATGGTATTAGACATTAGAATTATAGACAGATAGAATGGCTAATAACATACATGTAGTTTGTTTTAAGGTACTGTACAGTATTACAGTTATTCGTAATCATAATTTTTCTTTTACAGGCAAGTATTGGAAGTATTAGCAGCAATTAAAAATGAAGACCCAGATAAATTAGCAAATACTCTCTACTCAAACACTTTAAAGGTGTTTTTCCCATCTGATGCAGAGTAGAAACATCGGCTCTAACTTTGTTCTGAAGTGGTCAATAAAAAGATGACAGTAAGTATTTTTAGTACTTCCTCTTTCATTACAGTAGATAGTAATTAGTTGTAACCTTTTACATTAGTACCTGTACTACTTTTTATTATGGTTTGTGAGACTAACAACCTGTTCAAGGAAAATAAATTAAGTTCGATTTTTCAAGTAAGGAGTCCAGATCTGAGGCTATATGAACATTTAGTGGGGTAATTTCTAGAGAGCAGGGTTCCCAACCCTCACTTCCCCCCCATACCCCTCTGTCGTAGGGATATGTAGGGATACTGCCAGAGTTCAGATATAGGGAGGAGATGAGTCAAAACATTTGTTGGGAAACATTTGATGCATTGATGTTGATTTGCTGTTTATTTATTGGATTCCAACACCGTCAATCTCAGATCTGTGAGAATTTTTTTAAAATGAAACGGTATGTTATCACTGAAATTTTCACTGCTCCAAAATGTCTTATCAGAACTCGAAAATATTCACTGTAAGTCCCTTCTTTCAAGGTATGGAGAGATATATGGTTGAGGGTGAAGTAGAGGGCAGAGTGTCTACTAGCACAGGAGAGAGGGACATGGAGCTAATTCTTTTATACCATCCACTAGGAGATTTGGGTGTACTCAGTATATTGTCAGCTTTTGGTAAGTACAGAAACATTATCAAAAATATTCCATAACTCGTGGATAAACCAGTAGATTTACATATAAACGGGGACAGGTATTCTTTCACCAAGACTAAGTGAAGGGACTTACATTGTGGATAAAAGAGCTTGTGGGATATTTATATTACTAGGCTAGACAGTATTGTGTATTAGAAATTTTTTATAAGGATAGACAGTATAGTCTTTTATTATATATTTATTTTACCAGCCTAATCAGTATAGTGTATTAGGGATTCATTATATGGATAGGCATTATAGTGTTTTATGCTATATTTAAATCACTAGGCTAAACAGCTGAGATTTTCGTTGTCTTGAAAGGGGGAGTGATTGTGTGCGGGATCCATTTCACTGGTTACTCTGTTTTTGCATTCTGTATTTCTGCTTCCTTTTCTACCCCTGGCACTAGAACCTCCCCACCCCTTGAAAAAAGGAAATTGGATATTGAGGATGAGGTATTCTTTATTTTCACAACATTCTCGCTGCACACAAACCTTGTTGGGAAAGGTACTACAATTGATGCCCCATAAGTCTAAAGGCAAAGGGAGAATCATGTAATTCTCTATACTGTATTTTGTTCCATTTTTTTTTTCTGTTATAATCTGGTTACAGAATTGCGACACCATGTAAAGATATCCCCCTTAGCAAGAGATGTACAGCAAGACGGAATATTTAGTTGTACATACTGTAAATTATGTTTTATCTTTCTGGGTCTATCTGCTTCTGAGTATCATTCGAAATGGAAGATAAAACAGAGAGTGAGCTGGGGGCCCTATAATTCACTCACCTTTGAACTCACTCTCTCTCATTTTTTTTTCACAAGCTGCGAATTATTTCAGGCCTCTCACTTTGATAGGCGAACCAATATGGGATGTGAAGTTAAGAGCGGAGGGGAGGGAAGGGAAGGGCCCCCGTATGCTGTTACAGGCATTAGTTCCTTACCACCCATTTCCTTTAAAGGTTTTGGTACCCCTTTGGACCAAATTCATTCCCTTTCAATTCTTCAACTCCCCCCCCCCTAATGTTTCCTTCATGCTTGCTGTCCTTCCCATTTCCCCCTTGCTTGCTATCGCTCTTACTGTTTCCATCGTGCTTGCTGTCCCTTCTCCTCCCTCGTGTTACAAGGTCTTCCAGCCTCTCATGATCTTCTTTCTATCTTCTTCCTCATTTACCACCCATTTGACGCCGCATCTAACCTGGGTGAGACAACATGGGCTCTGACAATTTTTTTTATTTTTTTTTTATTTCACCTCTTTAAACACCCGCCGTGGCTCAGCAGTCCAGGCTTTGACATTCAGGGTCATAGGTTCAAGAATGTACAGTTGCCAGCACTTGTACCTGGTACTGTCCGCATTATCAGTCCCCTTCTCCTGTACCAGTTATAAGTGGTAGCAATTGTACAGGTTCAAATCCTGCTCACAAATAGGTTCTGTATGTATTGTCGTACCGGCCTGATACCGAAGAGAATTCATTAATGATGAGAGATTTACCCATGAAATAGTGAACCATGAAGGTAACTTGTACAGTCACACCCAATAGTCCTGCAACACCTTCGAATGAAATTAACTAGAAATGGTGTGAAACCACAGCTGTTGGTATAAAAAAATTGGTTCTTAAGATTCAGTTTCATGGTTTACTTTCATTCGGCCGTTAGAGGACTTTTGACCATGACTGTACTTCCACCATGATGTGACTTGTTTCCACTGACCAAGACACCCGAACACCATATGTCTGATTACAGCTTACATAATTATGAAGCTCTAAGGGGACTCTATCCATGAGTTACATGGTCATAGTTGCTACTCGCAACACTGTCACTTAGGACTCTGACATCTGAAGCAAACCAACTCTGGTGGTATTTTGTATGATAAATGAACCGAAAGTTGAGGGGAACGAGTCACCACTTTGATGTAGAAAAACACAATTCTGACTGAAGCCTACTGTGTATTGTGTAGACGTGAGATACATATGCGGATTGCTGTTAGTGTTTGTGTTTGTCAAGAAATGATAGTGTTGTGGTCTGACTTCATTCCTTTCTTTAGTGTTTGTGTAGAAGGCAGGATGTGTGAGTGAGTGACTGTTGAAGGATGAGTGAATGATTGATTGAGTGAGTGAGTGACTGTAGGAGGGCGGGTGATGTAGTGAATGACTGGAAGGGTGAGTGAGTGAGTGAATGACTGGAAGGGTGAGTGAGTGAGTGACTGGAAGAGTGAGTGAGTGACTGGTGATATAGTGAATGACTGGAAGGGTGAGTGAGTGAGTGACTGTTGAAGGATGAGTGAATAATTGATTGAGTGAGTGACTGTAGGAGGGCGGGTGATGTAGTGAATGAATGGAAGGGTGAGTGAGTGAGTGACTGTTGAAGGGTAAGTGAATGATTGAATGAGTGACTGTAGGAGGGCTGGTGGTGGAATGAATGAATGTAAGGGTGAGTGAGTGAATGAGTGACTGTTGAAGGATGATTGGATGAGTGAATAATTGATTGAGTGAGTGACTGTAGGAGGGCGGGTGATGGAGTGAATGACTGAAGGGTGAGTGACTGACTGTTGAAGGATGAGTGAGTGAGTGACTGTAGGAGAGCGGGTGATGGAGTGAATGAATGTAAGGGTGAGTTAGTGAATGGGTGACTGTTGAAGGATGAGTGAATGATTTTGAGTGAGTGAGTGACTGTAGGAGGGCGGGTGTGACTCAGTGGTGTGGTCCGTTAGTGTGGTTACGCCTCGCCGCCCACACTCTCCCCCACCCACCCACACCCATCTCTCTCTCTCTCTCTCTCTCTCTCTCTCTCTCTCTCTCTCTCTCTCTCTCTCTCTCTCTCTCTCTCTCTCTCTCTCTCTATGTGTGTGTGTGTGTTTATGTGTTTACAAAGTTATGTATTTAGACTCCAAAACACTCCCAAAGAAAAACCTCCCAATGATTTTAATTCTGACCCGGGCTGAATGAGGTGTAAAAGGAAAGCAAGCAACGTTCCCCTTTAGCACGCCTCTCACCCCGGGCATATATAAGGCACATAGGTAGGTAGGTAGGTAGGTAGGTAGGTATCCATTTTTCATCTACTCCATTATTCAGTCTTATAATTTATTCCTTGGGGCTGGAGTGTGTGCCGACGTGCTTCTCGCCATCGCACCAGTGAGTGCACTTAACCCTTATTCTTCATTAATTAAGGAACAGTCGACTATTTTTCTAGTTTTCCCTCTGACTACCGCAGGGAAATGTTTTCTTGTTGGACATAGATGCTGCTGACGTCATTAGGTTTCAGACGACTGTAGTTAATACATAAATGACACTTTACCTCTTAGATGATAATTATACTTTAGTCAGACTAAAGCTAGACGGATTTTTAAGTGATATTTAACAATCTCAGCCGCGACAGTGACCAGCAGGTATTAAACATCTGAACGATTCTTAGTTACTGAGACAACCAAATGAAGCACCAGCAGGGCCGGTATTTATCAAACCTCTTAGGATTCGCATTTGTTCGTATTTTTGCATTACTGACCTCACCAAAGTGTTTCGGGCTCATTTCGAAGCAGTGGTCGAATTTTCTCAACTTGAAGTACGAGTCTATATTACGATTTCAAAGCAGTGTCGGGTTCTAGTCCTTGTCATGAATGAACGCCTGCGAACAAAATCTTAACTTCGAAATGAACTTTACTTTGATAAATACGGGCCCAGGTGACCGAGGCCTCACCTTTTTTTTGGGGGGTGAGGCCTTTTTTCGCCACAGTTTTTGTAAGGCACTTTTTTTTTTTTTTTTTTTTTTTTCGAAGCCACGTGTCCAATTCCTTAACCCGAGAGTTGTGTGTCCTCCGCTACTAATTCCTCCATGCTGTGCTAAAAGAAAACAGATCCCCTGAGATTATAGTGACATAGTCTTCACATATACAGTATAATGGTTTAGTTTAGAGGAATCAGCACTCCACTTAATTAAGGGAATGTTCTCTAGTCTGTTAATTTGGGGAGACTAATGATTCCTCCAAACTACACCAGGAAACTGAATCTCTTAATAATTATATAAAAGCATGATATCAGTTTCATAGCAGAGTTTGGAGGGCTGTGTACACTCGTGATACATAATTTCTGACCAGAGACGAACGGCAGGCACCACACACACACACACACACACACACACACACACACACATATACTCTGCATTCGAACTCAGCCTCTATATGTGCATTGAGTGGGGAAATGAACAATACCAGGTGATTCGATTCGAAGCTTTCTACTCCTCAAACCCTGGTCAGAAATTATGTATCGTGCATGAGTGTACGCCCCCCAATTTACCCACAACAGACTACATACAGCCCTTAAGTTAGTGATGTTCAGTTTTATGTAATCTCGAACACTACAGCTGTCAGCAAGCATTCTTACAGCAACAGTGGTGGTGGTGGTGATGTGGTTGGGTAATGGGTGAGTATGTGTGTGTGTGTGTGTGTGGAGTAATGAGAGTGGAAGAAGAATGAATGTGTGGAGGGATGGGAGGATTGGAGAGTGGATGTGTGTGGAGGGATGGGAGGATTGGAGAGTGGATGTATGTGTGGAGGGATGGAAGGATTGGAGAGTGGATGTGTGTGGAGTAATGAGAGTGGAAGAAGAGTGTGTGTGTGGAGTAATGAGAGTGGAAGAAGAGTGAGTGAGTGTGTGGAGTAATGAGAGTGGAAGAAGAGTGTGTGTGTGGAGTAATGAGAGTGGAAGAAGAGTGTGTGTGTGGAGTAATGAGAGTGGAAGAAGAGTGAATGTGTGGAGTGATGAGAGTGGAAGAAGAGTGAATGTGTGGAGTGATGAGAGTGGAAGAATAATGTGTGTGTGGAGTAATGAGAGTGGAAGAAGAGTGAGTGTGTGGAGTAATTAATGAGAGTGGAAGAAGAGTGAATGTGTGGAGTAATGAGAGTGGAAGAAGAATGTGTGTGTGGAGTAATGAGAGTGGAAGAAGAGTGAATGTATGGAGGGATGGGAGGATTGGAGAGTGGAAGAGAAAAGCATGTGTGTGGAGTGTGGAAGAGTGAGAGTGGAAGAGAAGGGAGTGTGTGTGGAGTAATGAACCTGGAAGAGAAGGGAGTGTTATGTGCAGAATAAGTGGTCTATAAATGGCTCTTTACTCAGGCCAGTTGTTGTTGATGTTGTTGTTGTTGTTGTTGTTTGGTCAGTGTTGTGTCTGGGGGGTCTCATGTCAGATCAGATTAAGTCCTCAACCTGCATACATTCAGTGACAGTATCAGTGGTAGGGTTTACTTTTCCCTTCATATATATATACTGTATATATATATTTTTTTTTAAGGTTAGGGAGAGTAAAGCCAAAGTAGGTATCGATATTATTTTTACTGTACAGTCACAAGCACTAATAAGTATACATACAGGTTTGGTTGATGCTTCGAACAGTTCAATTTCACCAACGAAGTAATTCCAATGGAGATCTATCTTATTGTGCATTTATTTACTGTCTCCAGCCAGGTATTCGAAGCACATGCACCTGTATACTTATTAGTGCTCGTGACTGTACATATTCGTATAGTGTCACTTTTGGGTTGGTTGGTTGTAAGTCTTCATTAGAAATTCATCACGTCAGTACACAACATTTCTGAAGTGCAGTGATTACACACACACGCTCATAAACACACTCACACACGCCTAAACACACTCACAGAACACACTCACGCATAAACACACTCACACATAAACACACTCACACATAAACACACTCACACATTCACAGAACACACACATACACATTCACAGAACACACACATACACATTCACAGAACACACAGAACACACACACACACTCACAGAACACACACACACACACTCACAGAACACACACACACACACTCACAGAACACACACACACACTCACAGAACACACACACACTCACAGAACACACACACACACTCACAGAACACACACACTTGCACAGACACACACACACACACACACACACACACACACACACACACACACACACACACACACTTGCACACACACTTGCACACACACACACAGTCTGTGGAAAGTGCGTCACGGGAAGAAGGGAAAGTGGCAGATGGCTGACATACACCGGGGAAAAAAAAGTATAGGGAGCCTAGTGACAGCAACAGCAGAACATAATACAGGAGAACACACACCCTTACAGGTCTTACAGTGAATACAACAACAATAGTCCACTCTCTTATATAAGCATTGTTAATCTTATGGGTTACATATGTCGTATTTTGCTGGTGTATTTTAACTAACTCTCTAGCTGTGACTTTTTTATATTTTTTTACGTCTTATTAAAACTGGAGACATTAATAGTTAAATATTACCTCGGTGTTTCCCCTTTTCTTGGGAATTGTATTATTTTGAACTCGTGTCTTGATTAACTCCAAACAATATAATTAAAATGAGGACATAGTGTTAGTTAAGTTATCACTGCCACTCAGAAGGAGACGAGGTATAATAATTTGTTATCTTGAAGCTCCTTATGCAAGTCTGCTGTGCTGCCGTCCTTATTTTCTGAGTCTGAGGGTATAATAATCTCCACGGTCGATATGTAAAGGTTAAGAGGGTAATAACACACGTTTGGTACTACACTGGAGCGCCTTGATTCCCTCAAAGTATGCCAGGAAACAGGACCAGAATAGCAAAAGTAATGGTGTTCTGTTGCTGGAATAGTTTGGAGGATTCAGTTGCTCCAGAATTACCAATACAAAATTTTCATCTTAAAGGGGTAATAACACACACACTTTTGGTACACTGGAGCGCCTTGATTCCCTCAAAGTATGCCAGGAAACGGGGCCAGATTAACCAAAATAATGGTGTATGGTCTGTTGTTTGGAATAGTTAGTTGTAAGGAAATAGTTGCTCCATATAATTATCATAAACTGATTCGTCGGAGCTCACGTGGACTGAAGGGGGGGGTCTTTCTTCTTTTGTACGAATGTTGTAGGGATATACTGATTTCTTCCAGACTATGCCACGAGGTGAACAACAACAACAACACCAACAACAATAGTTAATGGACACCTTCTGCATAGTGTTGTGAAAGGTATTATTTAATTATATGTTTCAGATCGTGCTGTTCATTGTTCCCTCATTAATTAAGCCCTCTAATCCTATGGTTTATCCCCCTATATATAATAATAATAAGAGTGTTTTATGGGCTCCGTTTTTTATAGTCAGCAAATTGGAACCTGCAAATTTTTCCAAACCACGCCACGAAACGGACTCCTCCTTTTAGTATAGGTGGTAATATTAGTGTTAATATAATTAGTATATTAGTGTTCAGTGGTACCTTTTGAAAAACTCGGGATCGTCAGAGTTTTTTTTTTTTCCAATTACATAAAAGCAGGTCCCATAAAAGGTATAGATAAAGCTTCTTATTTTATTCACGCCGTTCACTGCTGCCTAAACCCTCTATCGCTAGCCTTGGGAATAGATAGGGCAGAGATGATGTCAGAACTGAGACCTTCGATTGATTCCTTTTCTATACATAAAAAAATAAAAGCAATGGGTAAAAACTGTTAAGGGGAGAGACTCGTTTTGGTAAGTTGAGAAGTGCTACTAACTCCTCCAAACTATATGACGAAACAGAAGGTCCAATATTAGTACCATTGAGGGCATCATTCTGTTTCCTGGGATAGTTTGGAGGAATCGGTAGCCCTCCAGTTGACCAAAAATAAATTCTCCCCTTTAAGTAGATTCCGGCATCACCTTGAGTGTGGTAGGTGTTGTGTGGTAAAGTGACCTCGGCTCCCAGATGAGTTGAAGATTAACGTCACGTTGTTCGTATAGCTTACAAAACGCATGGTGAGGCGATTCATGGTTGATTGGTAGATAGATGAATAGATAGGAGGACGCAACGGTATAGATTATAAACCCCTGAAGGAGGAGAAAGAAAGGAGGGAGAATAAGCTGTGAAGGAATATCAGTGGAGAAGGAGAGGGGTAAGAGGGATAGTAAGCTCTGAAGGAAGAACAAGGAAAGGAAACCCAAACGAGATGATGTAAATGATTGACTGTAATACCACGAAAGACCTCCTCCCTCCCTTGAGTGTGGTTGGCGTTGTGTACCAGGCGACCTCGGCTTAATTAAGGGGAGATTCTCATGTTGGTGAATTGGAAGGTCTTTGATTCCTCCAAACTATGCCAGGAAACACGACTTTTAATGGGGGGGATCTGTTTCGTGGTATAGTTTGGAGGAACCAGTATCCCACCAGTTTATCCTCAAAAGATTCTCCCGTTAACGTGTGTCGGGGGAGGTAGGAAGGTGCTGTAATTTCCTAGTTGCTCAGAATACGGTTGTTATTATTGCAGTGTACAGTTGCGGACATGTGAAACGGATATACCTGAAATGGGGCCCCTCGATCATTGAGTATTGGTAGGGTAGGACGCGACCCATGCACACAACAACGTCATATCACAAACTCTATAATTATATGCTCAATGAGGGGCCCAGTTTCAGGTGTGGCTGTTTTATATGTCGGGAACTGCACCTATGGTTGATGTTAGTATATAGTGAAATATTACAGCACTGACAGAGATCATTTGTGTACACGAAAATAATCAATTAACATGCGTCCTCAGTTCTTGAAAAAGTTCTCGCTAGCTAACATTAGAACTTGACGCGTTCCGGTAATAGAGAACTTGCTATATATAGACTTTGCATTAATAGGCTTGGCATGAATGGTTGAGAAGCTCCTGCTGGTGCCTCTCAGATCACTCCCTGTGTAATAACGAGGAAGTTGTGTGCCGGCGTGTGGTTGCTTGGTTTGGCGGTTTGTTGGGATCATTATTTATTTGAGTAAGGGGTCTAAAAATATAATTATCCATTTCCTGCATAACGAAAAAAGAATGCATTCCTTTAGGATGATGTATGTTAATATATACTCAGGTATAATTAATGTCCTCCCTATACACATAATCTAGTATGGTGTGAATACTGGAACTCCTCATATTGGATAAGGGCGGATGAAAGTAGCAAGGAGGCAGAGGGAAAGGTGTAGGTGGTGGTGGTGGTAGATGTGAGGGAACGAGAGTAAAGACATGAGGCGTGTGGATGATCTGGAGGAAGGGAAGGGAAGGGAAGGGAAGGGAAGGGAAGGGTAGGAGGTTGGGGAGACACAGGAGAAGTGAAGGTGAGGGAGGTGGCATACGTGAGGAATGAAGGAAACTAAGAGGAGAGACCGAAGATGTATGATTGTATAGGTGTGGTGGTGGTGACAAACATAATCGAGTTAGGGAGTTGAACTAGGAAAGAAAACTGGAAGTGTAGGCTACTGTATACGTATAGAGGTAGTGAGTGAGGAGTGGCATGCAGAAGTAAGTAAGAGGGAAGCCAAAGGAGGACTACAAAATACGTGCTTATCATCGAGTTGGCCCAGACAGAACGGAAACAGGTTAGACAGGGTGTTTATGAAGGGAACTCCAAGTAAAGGCCAACAAACCGGAAAGGATATATGAGTGACAGACAGACAGCAGACAAAAACAATTAGATGGATTATATTTATTTATTTATATACTTTTTTGAGACTGTAGGTAATTTATTATAGGTACAGACATGATAAACTGACAGACAGACAGACAGAGAGGAAGCCCGTGAGACAGAGGTATATAATGCGTAATGAACCGGATGAGGTGTGTAAAAAAAAAAAAAATGAAGGGGAAAAAAAAGAAAAAGAACGGAGTAAAAAAAAAAAAAAAAAAAAACTGAGAATGAAGGAGTGATTTACGCAGCTATTTTCTCCATCTTCTTTCTAATCACACGCATCATCACTATCTTTCTCACTGACAGTCACTCACTCTGGAGATACATACTTATAATACACACCATCATTCAGCTTCCATTTACCGAGTCATTCATTATATGGGCTAGTTGGTAGATACACACACACACACATACATACATACACGGTGTTTGAGAGAGTTTTTGTAAATGTTTCTGGTATTCGTTGATTCTTTGTTTTAATATTTTCTACTGACATGGGTGATTATATATTTTGTATAGTTGGTCAGTTACAAGTATTGAATGATAAATAAGTAACGTGACAGAAATAGAACACATACACACACACACCATTCCCCCTCACTTTGTGCCACCACCATCACTATCACCACCACCATCACTATCACCACCATCACTATCACCACAATCACTATCACCACAATCACTATCACCACAATCACTATCACCACCATCACTATCACTATCACCACCATCACTATCACCACCATCACTATCACCACCACTATCACTATCACCACCACCATCATCACTATCACCACCACTATCACTATCACCACCACTATCAGTATCACCACCATCACTATCACCACCATCACCACCATCACTATAATCACCACTTTCACTATAATCACCACTTTCACCATCACCACCATCACTATCACCACCATCACTATCACCACCTTCTGAATGACCGGGTGACTCAGTCTTCCACTATTAGCTCTCTCCATACCTCCGTTACCTCCGTCTAGAACTCACGATATCACCACAGGCATGTATCATTACTCTATATCTACTGTAGTTTATTTTAACACTTGGTCATTCAGTGTGTGTGTTATTTTTTTTTATTTATTTTTTTTAGATGGCAAAGTTGCTGTCGAAATTTTGTATCCAGACCTGCGCATGCTTGGAATCGCCCGATATATTGCATGGGCGTAATGCTGAGGGTGGGCGTGGTGTGGTGTAGTGTGGTATGGTATGGTGTGGCGTGTGTGGGCGTAATGCTGCTTGCAATGTTGTGGTGTGGTGTGGGCGTGTTGTTTGTTTTGATGTGGCATTGGGTGGTTTGGCTTGGTGTTGCCACTGATCCTCTTGCTGCAGCTCCGACATGGAAACGGAAGGATTATAGCCCGCCAGGGGGGAGGAAGGAAGGAAGGAAGGAAAGGTCCACATACTGATGCATTCGGCTTCACACTCGGTTATTTCATCCTCGTTGCTCTTAGGTTTGGCCATGATGATAACGTTATAGTATACCATTTTAATTTGTTCACCACTGTGCGAGATCCACGTCATCACACACACACACACACAGCAAAGTCAGTGATCAGTGATGTAAACAAAATAAACTAAAAGGAAGATTAATTAAACTCAGGTGGGTCAGACCAAGGCCGCAAACCCCATGTTTTATGAGACCTTGCTTGGCCACACACGGATAGAACGATGATATCGGCTGTGAAAATTTACCTGCAGCTTGAATACATGCATGCATGCATACTATACAGTAATTATTAGAATCTCAGCTGTTTACTTTTATTTTCACCGCCTTAAAAAGAGAACCTATCCTCTAAAATAAAATTATTTAATATTTTCCTGACACCACAAAGGCTATAATGCAACAGGTTCCACGAAACTCTTTGTACACCTTCCAGTACATGGCGGGAACTCCCACGGTGACCTGCCGTCCTCTGTTTTCAGTTTATAGGAAGGTTTTGAACACCAGATATCCTATTCAATAGGAAAAGTATGTTTGGTCCCGCAGAGGGGTATTGCTTATAGTATTGTGGGCAATACTTAAATGGTTTGGCGTCCCTTCGGCCCCAGCCACAGTTCTTCAACTGTCTCTCTTTTCTTTGTTTCCTTCCTGCTTACTGTCTCACCTCTCTCTCACCTCTTAGCGCTACATGACCACGCTGTTGCGGCACCTAATATCAATCAAGGATGTCTAGAGACCAAATATTTTAAATGGTGGGTAATATACAATTTCAAGAAAACCATACATGCACTTTGCTTGCTCATACAACATGCTGTGTGTCGCCCCAATGTTTATTGACTTGTGTCATATCACTCAGGTTTGATACAATTACGAAATAGTAGGCAAATATTCGGAGTACTTTCACTACCGGTAATAGGAACGGGCTACACACACAACTCGCGTCAGTAAGGGTCGTGTGAAAGAAAGACATGGGTTATATCAAGGCGATGAAAATGATTAGTATGATCGGAACATAGCCAATACACTCCTATTTACAGCCATGGTACCGTACGTTAAGGACCCTGTGATCGTGTATGAAAGTAGAACCTGCCTTCTAATTCATCCTGACCATGCAACGAAACAAGCAATATTTGAAGGACTCGCTTATCTCCATATTCCTAAGTACAGGGTCCCTTAATCGTCATCGCCTAATAATAATAATAATAATAATAATAATAACAACGGAAGCAGTGTCTTGTCTAGAAGGTACATTACATAATTATATGCGTGAAAACCCTCATGATAAGGTAATAATTACTTTCCCGGTAGGATGAGTTTCCCGTTGCACCATTGAATTGTTATCGTTAATTTTGTTGATGACCTTCGTATCCTTTTCTTTGTGTGTGTGTGTGTGTGTGTGTGTTCTTGTCTGTCTTTGTATGTGCTTATGTTGGTGTTGTTGTTGTTGTTTGTATCTTTGTTCTTAATGCTTTTCTTTCTGTCTTTGCGTGTAGGGTAGTTGTTTTGAGTATTAAAATTATGGTGTGTGATGTAAATTGTTATTATTGTGTACATGTCTTGTGTCCCGTGTGATTTATCCTTTTCCCTCCTGCTGCTGTTGTTGGTGTTGTTGTTGGTGTTGTTGTTGGTGTTGGTGTTGTTGTTGTTGTTGTTGTGCTTGACCAGTTCCTTCGCTCGCTTTGTTGTCATTCTATTATTCGCTTGGTATTTTTATTGACTGTAGTGTTTTATGATGTTTTTAATTTGTTAGTTCCATGTGTATTTTGCTGTCGTGGTATTTCAATGTGTAGTACTGTGTAATATTTTGTGTTTGTTAGTATATGTTGTATATATCCCTCGTAATATTCCATTGTTTAGTGTAATATTTTGTGCCGTTGTAGTATAGTTGTTGTTGTTGGTGTTGGTGATGATGAGTTGTACTGTAGCCTATCCTTGTTCGTGTGTTTGTCTATGTAAAGCCTAATACTGTTGCTGTTATTGTTGTTTTAAGTATTATTTTGTTATTTTAAGTCTAATTCTTTTTATTACTGATATTGTCCCATGATTCAGTGTGTGTGTTGTTGATGTTTGTAGCCTAGTCTGTGTGTTGTTGATGTTTGTAGCCTAGTCTCTGTGTGTTGTTGTTGATGTTTGTAGCCTAGCCTGTGTGTTGTTGTTGATGTTTGTAGCCTAGTCTGTGTGTTGTTAATGTTTGTAGCCTAGTCTGTGTGTGTGTTGTTTGTAGCCTAGTCTGTGTGTGTGTTGTTTGTAGCCTAGCCTGTGTGTTGTTGATGTTTGTAGCCTAGTCTGTGTGTGTGTTGTTTGTAGCCTAGTCTGTGTGTTGTTGATGTTTGTAGCCTAGTCTGTGTGTTGTTGTTGATGTTTGTAGCCTAGTCTGTGTGTTGTTGTTGATGTTTGTAGCCTAGTCTGTGTGTTGTTGTTGATGTTTGTAGCCTAGTCTGTGTGTTGTTAATGTTTGTAGCCTCGTCTGTGTGTGTGTTGTTTGTAGCCTAGCCTGTGTGTTGTTGATGTTTGTAGCCTAGTCTGTGTGTGTGTGTTGTTGATGTTTGTAGCCTAGTCTGTGTGTGTGTTGTTGATATTTGTAGCCTAGGCTGTGTGTTGTTGATGTTTGTAGCCTAGCCTGTGTGTGTGTGTGTTGATGTTTGTAGCCTAGTCTGTGTGTGTGTGTGCTGATGTTTGTAGCCTAGTCTGTGTGTGTGTTGTTAATGTTTGTAGCCTAGTCTGTGTGTGTGTTGTTTGTAGCCTAGCCTGTGTGTGTGTGTGTTGATGTTTGTAGCCTAGCCTGTGTGTGTTTGTAGCCTAGCCTGTGTGTTGTTAATGTTTGTAGCCTAGTCTGTGTGTTGTTAATGTTTGTAGCCTAGTCTCTGTGTGTGTTGTTTGTAGCCTAGTCTGTGTGTTGTTAATGTTTGTAGCCTGGCCTGTGTGTTTCCTTTGATGAGTTGCCGTTTATTTGTTGATGTTTTGGTCATATTTTCACTCACTTCTCACGCCTCAGTGCTTCATGTCTCGTTGCTCCTTTTTAACCCATTAATCTAACATTCACCAGTTTTGCAGCTGACTGGCTCGCTTTGATGAAGGACAAATTTAACGAACATTTTAATATTAACAAAGGCACCTGCGATTCCCTTTGCCAGTATAGAGAATAAATAAATGAATATATAAATAATTAAACAAACTGCGCTCATAACACATGCACTAACTAACCTTTGGGATTTCTGAACCAGAGCAGTCGGTATCATAATAATTTGTCATAGTATGTAAAAGAGATATAATGAAAGTGGTTTACAGTCAGACATCACAGAATATAGTTATAGTTATATATTATATATTATATAGTAATATAATAATATATAGTACATAGTATATTATAAGAAATTTGGTAAAAACCTTTGCTGCACTTAAATTCGTTTTTGTTGTGTTATGAAAGGAAACATTTATATATACTATAGGTAACACATTTCCATTCCCTTAGAGATGATATTATGGGAATCACTTACTTGTTTTGGGCAAACTGATTCCTCCAAACTGTCTACTGTCTACTGATTCCTCCAAACTATTCCAAGAAAAGAATAGACTCGACTCCCTCAGTGTACGAGTTGGGTGATCTGTTTTGTTTGTGTTTAGAGGGCAAAGGAGACTGACTACAAAATGCCCACGAGAAAATAATGACCTCCATAAATTGTGTGACGTGCAGAGGTGGTTATAACAGACGTGTGGGGAGGGAGGGTTCCTTTTCCTCTTCATTGTGTAAGTTTCATGTCCTCGTTGTGTAAGTTCCATGTTTCCTCGTTGTGTAAGTTCCATGTGTCCTCGTTGTGTAAGTTCTATATCATTATTGTGTAAGTTCTATATCATTATTGTGTAAGTTCTATATCATTATTGTGTAAGTTTAATGTCCTCGTTGTGTAAGCTTCATGTCCTCACTGTGTAAGCTTCATGTCGTCGTTGTATAAGCTTCATGTATTCATTGTGTAAGTTTAATGTCCTCGTTGTGTAAGTTTCATGTCCTCTTTGTGTAAGTTCCATGTGTCCTCGTTGTGTAAGCTTCATGTCCTCGCTGTGTAAGCTTCATGTCGTCGTTGTATAAGCTTCATGTATTCATTGTGTAAGTGAGTCCTGGTAAATTCTATAGTTCTTTGTCTAACCATCATATCATTGTATAGACATCCGATTCTCTATTCATATGCACCCAATTTTCCCTTTAATAAACCCCACATAATATTTCTTGTATAATCCCCAAAAATGTCCTTATATAAGTAACCTATTCTCCTAATATTTTCCTTGCATAAGCTCCCTATTGACTTTGTTTAATGCCTATATCTTAACTTGTGTAAGCCCTCTATTCTCCTTGTGTAACAGTCAGGTAGCAATGAGTTCCCCTTCAGGTGAAAGTTGGGCTACCCTCCTGGGAAAACATTACGAGAGAAAGGGGAGGTGGACGGCTGACTGGATGGCTGGTTGGTTGGCTAGGCAGACCGGTCGTAGCATTGGATTCGTAATATGATAAGAGGAGGTTCGATTCCCCTTAGCGACGTGTATTGAAGTCATGAATATCCATATATATGAGGTCTTGGTATAGGAAGGTGTTTACATATATCATAAAACAACCATTAGTCTGAAAATTGGAGGTAAATGGATCCTTCAAATATTGCCACGAAACCCACACACCTATATGGAAGGAGCTTGTTTCATGGCATAGTCAGGAGGAATCAGTAGAAGCCTCCAATTCTCATACAAGATCACAGGGTCCTTAATGAAACCTCGTGCCTGAATGTTTGCTAATCGTGCCTTATAAAGTGTGTGTGTGTATCAATGTGTGTGTGTTTTTTTTTTTTTTTTTTTTTTTTTCATACAGTTCGGTAGTAGATGGTAAGAAACGTCAGTCGTAATCTATTAATAATCTAGGAAGTGAAAATAGAGAGAAGAAAACAATAGAATTCGAGGGTTATATAACCATGGCGTGTAGTGCTATTAGAGAACTAATTACAATAATGAGAAATAGTGAAGGAATGAAAAACAGAAACCATTATGAGAGAGAGAGAGAGAGAGAGAGAGAGAGAGGAGGAAAGGGTGTGATTGTATAAGAGAGAGAAACTGAAAGGGATTAATAAGAGAGAGAGAGAGAGAGAGAGAGAGAGAGAGATTGTAAGAGAGAGGAACTGAAAGGGATTAATATGAGAGAGAGAGAGAGAGAGAGAGAGAGAGAGAGAGAGAGAGAGAGATAACATTACGAAACCTTCCTTCCCTGTGTTTACTTTTTACCTGGAGAGTTCGACGCCCCTTGTGGGTTGGTGGCTGGTGGGGCGAGTCCTCTCTCTCTCTCTCTCTCTCTCTCTCTCTCTCTCTCTTCTATTAATCCCTTTTTAGTTCCTCTCTTATACAATCACACCTCCCCCCCTCCTCTCTCTCTCTCTCTCTCTCTCTCTCTCTCTCTCTCTCTCTCTCTCTCTCTTACCTCGTTTCCTCTTTTCTTTTGCCCTTCATTTCTCCTTGTATTTCTTCCTTATCTGTCTTCTCACCATCTCCCCTCATTACTACCTCACCAACCAACCCTCCCCATTTCCCCTCATTACTACCTCACCAACCCTCACCATCTCCCCTCAACACTACCTCACCAACCAACCCTCCCCATCTCCCATCATTACTACCTCACCCTCTGCCACTTTCCCCCTTCCTTAATTAAGTCTGTGAGCATCAGTTTCACACCAAGTCCACACTCGTAGTCTTTTAAGAAGTGGTGGGATCGTATATTTTGTTCTTAGGCAAACCCGAACGACTGACATAACGGAGGAAGTGTTGGTTCCATTGGTCAGCACCTTGTATGTATGTATGTATATATGTATGTATGTATGTATGTATGTATGTATGTGGATGTATGTATATGTATGTATGTGGATGTATGTGGATGTATGTATATGTATGTATGTGGATGTATGTATATGTATGTATATATGTATGTATGTATGTATATATGTATGTATATGTATGTATGTATATAATCATGTATGTATTCCATCCGGTGAACAGCCTTACAAAAATAATGGCCAATGAACCAAGTCAAGCCGATCACAGTTACTCTTCTTCCCCATGTCTGAGTTGTGAGTGTTTACATACGTGGCTCAAGATGCCAGGAATACGGCCCGTGTTGTCTTAGCATCGTAAACATCGCGGAGGGTTGTAAAAGATCGACTGATACCGTATGCGAAGTATCCCGTATCCAGTATATTTAGATCCTGTAATTTTTGATCCCGTATTCCGTATGTTTAGATCTCGTATTCCGTATATTTACATCCCGTATACAGAAGCACTGAATCCTCCATATAAAGTCAAGAAACAGATCCCTTCTTAGTAAAAATGAGGCGACTTGTTTCATGGGATAGCTTTTTGGGGAAATCAATAGCAATCATATTTACGAAAAAGACAATTATTCTCCCAAGGTAAATAAATATAGCTTGATTCTCTTCTTAATTAAAAGTCCCGTAATTATAAAATGTCCTGATGGTATAATAAAGTTTTCGTTCACGTGACACCTTTACTATAGACTATTCTTTATACATTTAATTATAATATATTTTCAGACTTAATGAATTGCTCTTTTTATTAGGGGACTTTTCTCTCCCCTTCGGATCCCCTCCCTGCTGAGCCCCCCCCCCCCCCCTGCTGAGCCCCCCATATATAGTACTGACTGGCTGATACTGATTGACTACATTCTCTGGTGACTCTTTTTGTTACTGACCACTTGACTACCTTCCCTTCTATACATTTTATGCACCAGTTGTGACGTGTGTGTGTGTGTGTGTGTGTGTGTTGATCTGGATTGGTATGAAGCCTATTACGTGTGTGTGTGTGTGTATGTATGCTTTGATCTGAACGGGTATGAATCCTATTACATGTGTGTATGTGTGTGTGTGTATGTATGTTTTGATCTGGACTGGCATGAAGCCTATTACGTGTGTGTATGTGTGTGTGTATTGATCTGGCCTGGTATAAAGCCTATGCCGTACGTGTGTGTGTGTGTGTGTGTGTGTGTGTGTGTGTGTGTGTGTGTGTGTGTGTGTGTGTGTGTGTGTGTGTGTGTGTGTGTGTGTGTGTGTGTGTGTGTGTGTGTGTGTGTGTGTGTGTGTGTGTGTGTGTGTGTGTGTGTGTGTGTGTGTGTGTGTGTGTGTGTGTGTGTGTGTGTGTGTGTGTGTGTGTGTGTGTGTGTGTGTGTGTGTGTGTGTGTGTGTGTGTGTGTGTGTGTGTGTGTGTGTGTGTGTGTGTGTGTGTGTGTGTGTGTGTGTGTGTGTGTGTGTGTGTGTGTGTGTGTGTGTGTGTGTGTGTGTGTGTGTGTGTGTGTGTGTGTGTGTGTGTGTGTGTGTGTGTGTGTGTGTGTGTGTGTGTGTGTGTGTGTGTGTGTGTGTGTGTGTGTGTGTGTGTGTGTGTGTGTGTGTGTGTGTGTGTGTGTGTGTGTGTGTGTGTGTGTGTGTGTGTGTGTGTGTGTGTGTGTGTGTGTGTGTGTGTGTGTGTGTGTGTGTGTGTGTGTGTGTGTGTGTGTGTGTGTGTGTGTGTGTGTGTGTGTGTGTGTGTGTGTGTGTGTGTGTGTGTGTGTGTGTGTGTGTGTGTGTGTGTGTGTGTGTGTGTGTGTGTGTGTGTGTGTGTGTGTGTGTGTGTGTGTGTGTGTGTGTGTGTGTGTGTGTGTGTGTGTGTGTGTGTGTGTGTGTGTGTGTGTGTGTGTGTGTGTGTGTGTGTGTGTGTGTGTGTGTGTGTGTGTGTGTGTGTGTGTGTGTGTGTGTGTGTGTGTGTGTGTGTGTGTGTGTGTGTGTGTGTGTGTGTGTGTGTGTGTGTGTGTGTGTGTGTGTGTGTGTGTGTGTGTGTGTGTGTGTGTGTGTGTGTGTGTGTGTGTGTGTGTGTGTGTGTGTGTGTGTGTGTGTGTGTGTGTGTGTGTGTGTGTGTGTGTGTGTGTGTGTGTGTGTGTGTGTGTGTGTGTGTGTGTGTGTGTGTGTGTGTGTGTGTGTGTGTGTGTGTGTGTGTGTGTGTGTGTGTGTGTGTGTGTGTGTGTGTGTGTGTGTGTGTGTGTGTGTGTGTGTGTGTGTGTGTGTGTGTGTGTGTGTGTGTGTGTGTGTGTGTGTGTGTGTGTGTGTGTGTGTGTGTGTGTGTGTGTGTGTGTGTGTGTGTGTGTGTGTGTGTGTGTGTGTGTGTGTGTGTGTGTGTGTGTGTGTGTGTGTGTGTGTGTGTGTGTGTGTGTGTGTGTGTGTGTGTGTGTGTGTGTGTGTGTGTGTGTGTGTGTGTGTGTGTGTGTGTGTGTGTGTGTGTGTGTGTGTGTGTGTGTGTGTGTGTGTGTGTGTGTGTGTGTGTGTGTGTGTGTGTGTGTGTGTGTGTGTGTGTGTGTGTGTGTGTGTGTGTGTGTGTGTGTGTGTGTGTGTGTGTGTGTGTGTGTGTGTGTGTGTGTGTGTGTGTGTGTGTGTGTGTGTGTGTGTGTGTGTGTGTGTGTGTGTGTGTGTGTGTGTGTGTGTGTGTGTGTGTGTGTGTGTGTGTGTGTGTGTGTGTGTGTGTGTGTGTGTGTGTGTGTGTGTGTGTGTGTGTGTGTGTGTGTGTGTGTGTGTGTGTGTGTGTGTGTGTGTGTGTGTGTGTGTGTGTGTGTGTGTGTGTGTGTGTGTGTGTGTGTGTGTGTGTGTGTGTGTGTGTGTGTGTGTGTGTGTGTGTGTGTGTGTGTGTGTGTGTGTGTGTGTGTGTGTGTGTGTGTGTGTGTGTGTGTGTGTGTGTGTGTGTGTGTGTGTGTGTGTGTGTGTGTGTGTGTGTGTGTGTGTGTGTGTGTGTGTGTGTGTGTGTGTGTGTGTGTGTGTGTGTGTGTGTGTGTGTGTGTGTGTGTGTGTGTGTGTGTGTGTGTGTGTGTGTGTGTGTGTGTGTGTGTGTGTGTGTGTGTGTGTGTGTGTGTGTGTGTGTGTGTGTGTGTGTGTGTGTGTGTGTGTGTGTGTGTGTGTGTGTGTGTGTGTGTGTGTGTGTGTGTGTGTGTGTGTGTGTGTGTGTGTGTGTGTGTGTGTGTGTGTGTGTGTGTGTGTGTGTGTGTGTGTGTGTGTGTGTGTGTGTGTGTGTGTGTGTGTGTGTGTGTGTGTGTGTGTGTGTGTGTGTGTGTGTGGTGTGTGTGTGTGTGTGTGTGTGTGTGTGTGTGTGTGTGTGTGTGTGTGTGTGTGTGTGTGTGTGTGTGTGTGTGTGTGTGTGTGTGTGTGTGTGTGTGTGTGTGTGTGTGTGTGTGTGTGTGTGTGTGTGTGTGTGTGTGTGTGTGTGTGTGTGTGTGTGTGTGTGTGTGGTGTGTGTGTGTGTGTGTGTGTGTGTGTGTGTGTGTGTGTGTGTGTGTGTGTGTGTGTGTGTGTGTGTGTGTGTGTGTGTGTGTGTGTGTGTGTGTGTGTGTGTGTGTGTGTGTGTGGTGTGTGTGTGTGTGTGTGTGTGTGTGTGTGTGTGTGTGTGTGTGTGTGTGTGTGTGTGTGTGTGTGTGTGTGTGTGTGTGTGTGTGTGTGTGTGTGTGTGTGTGTGTGTGTGTGTGTGTGTGTGTGTGTGTGTGTGTGTGTGTGTGTGTGTGTGTGTGTGTGTGTGTGTGTGTGTGTGTGTGTGTGTGTGTGTGTGTGTGTGTGTGTGTGTGTGTGTGTGTGTGTGTGTGTGTGTGTGTGTGTGTGTGTGTGTGTGTGTGTGTGTGAGTGTGTGTGTGTGTGTGTGTGTGTGTGTGTGGTGTGTGTGTGTGTGTGTGTGTGTGTGTGTGTGTGTGTGTGTGTGTGTGTGTGTGTGTGTGTGTGTGTGTGTGTGTGTGTGTGTGTGTGTGTGTGTGTGTGTGTGTGTGTGTGTGTGTGTGTGTGTGTGTGTGTGTGTGTGTGTGTGTGTGTGTGTGTGTGTGTGTGTGTGTGTGTGTGTGTGTGTGTGTGTGTGTGTGTGTGTGTGTGTGTGTGTGTGTGTGTGTGTGTGTGTGTGTGTGTGTGTGTGTGTGTGTGTGTGTGTGTGTGTGTGTGTGTGTGTGTGTGTGTGTGTGTGTGTGTGTGTGTGTGTGGTGTGTGTGTGTGTGTGGTGTGTGTGTGTGTGTGTGTGTGTGTGTGGTGTGTGTGTGTGTGTGTGTGTGTGTGTGTGTGTGTGTGTGTGTGTGTGTGTGTGTGTGTGTGTGTGTGTGTGTGTGTGTGTGTGTGTGTGTGTGTGT
>JAWQEG010005576.1:0-17515 GCA_033782935.1 Petrolisthes cinctipes
CTACTACTACTACTACTATTACTATTACTACTACTACTAATAATAATATAATAATAAATGAAAATGTAATAATAATAATAATAATAATAATGAAACAATAAATAATATATGAAAATGTAATAATAATAATAATAATAATTTCATAATATTTACTGGTAATCATAAATACACCAATGAAAACATAATAATTTATAGGAGTTGGGAGTGAGGGGAAACGAGTTGGCGAGGGGAAGTGAGAGGTGAAGGGAGGTCAGGGAGGTGAAGGAAGAGGGAGGGAAGGTTGGAGGTGAGCCAATAACTGAAGGAAGACTTAAACATTAGAGAGTGGGTGGGAGAGGGATAGAGGGAGAGGTGGAGTGGGTGGGAGAGGGATAGAGGGAGAGGTGGAGTGGGTGGGAGAGGGATAGAGGGAGAGGTGGAGTGGGTGGAAGAGGGATAGAGAGAGGTGGAGTGGGTGGGAGAGGGATAGAGGGAGAGGTGGAGTGGGTGGGAGAGGGATAGAGGGAGAGGTGGAGTGGGTGGGAGAGGGATAGAGGGAGAGGTGGAGTGGGTGGGAGAGGGATAGAGGGAAAGGTGGAGTGGGTGGGAGAGGGATAGAGGGAGAGGTGGAATGGGAGGGAGAGGGACAAGGGACGAACGGAATGAGAGTGGGAGGAAAAGGAATAGAAGCAGTTTTAGTGGAAGAAAAATGTCGAAAAATGTGATGGACTGAAGAAGAGCGAAGATATCTAAATCCACAATTATTTTTAAAAAGTAGGGGGAGGGAATGAGAGGAAAGAGGGGGGAGGGATGAAGAGGGGGGGATGAAAAGGGAAGGGAAAGAGGATGGGAGGGATAAGGAGGGGAGGGATAAGGAGGGGAGGGATGAGGAAGGAAGGGATGAAGAGGGAGGAGGGATGAAGAAGAAAGGTAAGGAGAAAAGACAAGGGAGAATGAAGGGAAGAGAATATAAAATGTGAGGGAAAGGAAGGACAGACAAAACGATAATTATGAAAAGGTTAGAAAAGTATGATCCACACACACACAAACAATTTATATAAACACTATAGGCTACAAACATAACAAGACACCTCCACACATATGACAACAATAGATTATTATTAGTAGTACACACTCAATGAACCTCTTCCAGCCACTGACGTCAGCAACACCACCACCATCTCCGTCACCTACTCCCATCATCACCACCACCACCACCATCTACATCACCCCCAATATCTCCATCACCAACTACACCACCACTATCTCCATCACCAACTACACCACCACCATCTACATCACCCCCAATATCTCCATCACCAACTACACCACCACTATCTCCATCACCAACTACACCACCACCATCTACATCACCCCCAATATCTCCATCACCAACTACACCACCACTATCTCCATCACCAACTACACCACCACCATCTACATCACCCCCAATATCTCCATCACCAACTACACCACCACCACCATCTCCATTTCCTCCATCACCAACTACACCACCACCAACATCTCCATTTCCTCCATCACCATCTCCATCACCACCAATATCTCCATCACCACCAATATCTCCATTTCCTCCATCACCAACTACTATCTCCATCACCAACTACACCACCACCAACTACACCACCACCATCTCCACCAATATCTCCATTTCCTCCATCACCAACTCCTATCACCACCAACATCTCCGTCACCTACTCCCATCACCACCAACATCTCCATCACCACCAACATCTCCATCACTACCAATATCACCATCTCCATCTCCACTTCCTCCGTCGCCAACTCCATTACCACCACTATTTCTATCACAACCACCATCTCCACCAGAGCTACAACCACCTTATACAATCCAACCATGACAACATTAATTAACAAACACTTCCACACACCCATATAAAAAAAAAAAAAACACACACACACACACGACCATTATTTCAAACCCCATCTTCATCGCCATAATGATCAAAGGCCGCCACACACACAGATAAAAAAAAAATAAACAAACATCAAATTAATTTCCAGTGCAATTCAACCACGATTCACACACCACAAAGCAATCAACACAGCCCCCAGTCCACCACAACTCAAAAAATAAAAACACCAATCAACACCACCACAACCACCACCAAACAAACAATGACAACAACAACCATAATATCCACCAAACAATTACCAAGCAACACACAACCGAAAAACTATGACAACCACCATAACAACAACACCAACAACGACGAGGCTACCATCCCAGTCGCTGTCTCCCCTCTCTCTCTCTCTCTCTCTCTCTTTCGTTGCTCTCCCTCCCAGCTCTCTCTCTCTCCCCTCTTCTCTTCTCTCTCGCTCGCTCTCTCTCTCTTAACCGGCGCGCGCGAAGAGAGCGAGGTGGAGGGAGGGAGGAAGGGAAAGGTGGATGGGGTGTGTGGAGGAGTGGGGGGTAGGGAAGCTGGGAAGGTCAAGGCCCCAGCAGTTCTCTGAGAGCTAAGCTGCCCGACCCATCCAGTACTGTACATGTTTAAGGGGAGGAGATACAGTGTTGGTAAATCCGGAGCAAATTATTCCTCCAAACTATTCGAAGCAACAGGTGTGACGGTGATGTGAGAATGATTAGATAATGTAATTTATAATATGACAATTACAACTTACCTTGCCCGGTTAATTTATGATCTTCGTTGGTTGGCTGCAGCGAAGAGAGTACTCAGGGTTAACTCCCCGTTTTTAGGCCTCAAGCACCACGCACATAATAATTTTTTATGTTAAGGGTTCTTCCCGATATATATGTATTTATATAGATAACAAATCTACTGGTGCATTTAAACAACCAATTGCAAATTTCTATATTTATTCAACTCCAGTATGCCAACATGAATAATTAAATTTCACACACACACACACACTCACGCCACGCTAACTAGCTACTCGCTCTCGCTACGTCTCGTTCGTATACGTGACGATAGTCTAGGTTACGTTAACACTTGTAGTAATTCTATCAATTGTTACGCGAGTTGGAATATTTCTTAATGTCTCACACTTGGGAATAATTTAGAGTCTCACAACACACTCGTAATTTTCAAAGATCCAACTCCCTTACCTTAATTCAGTCACTGAACCAGCGTCAATGCAACTAGTCAGATACAACTGTAAAGCCTTGTGAATCGCGTAATATACAACGAATTCGGCGTTTACGTTGACCACTCCCCACTGCACACGTGGAGGATTGATCTAGGTAAGGGAAGCTGACGAACGAGTGTGTCCTTCCTTCAAGTGTCCTGTTCCAACTGACCCAATTCTTCCTCTTTAACTGGTTCAAAATTTCTCTGACTCCTCCTCCTATTTTTGTTCGTTTTTCCTAACTGGCTACGATTTACATGGTACCCTCTCATTCCTTAGTTATACCTGCAATTGCAATTTACCTATGGCGTGCTAATAATTCCCAATGATTTCCCTCCACTTCACGATCATTTGCAATACCATAAGTTACCCTGGTAGCATAATTATTAATACATTATGTACTTAATGTACGAACACCTATATGACTGAATGTGGCAAATTCAGTTGAACCATGACCCTTTTTCCCTTTTTCTACCTGGTCTATTTTTAATACTACCTGCGGATTAACTAGCTGCACCCCAACTTAACCCACTCCTGTCTCCTTTGTCTCAGGAATGGAATATTCCAGAACCTTCTCTAGAACATTCTATAATGACACCAGTATGGAACATTCCAACTCTCTGTAATTCAAATTACGTCACGAGTATTATGTCTGACTCGTGACATTCGCCCACACAAAGAGACATTGCTCTATGCAATGTTTAATAGATTCGTGAAGTGGTAACAACGCCTTTGCATGTATAACTATTACAATAATAATTCATCCACACTTCACTTATTCTTGTATGTGTCAATTACTATCACCAGTTACGTGTTCATTTTTGCCAATGAGTGGAAAACTCCCAACAGTTACTTTAGCTTTTCAATCTTAGGAAGAAACTCCGAGACAAGAATGAATGTACTTGGTAATTTCTGCTCAGTACAATTTGTACACATTTAAGCAATATATAAGTGTGGTGTATGTAATGCATTGTGTATTTGTTACATAATATGTAGGAAATGCAACAATATCTCTGGAAGGCAATACATATATTAGTGAATTATCCGAGCCTTTGATCAGAGTAAACCGCTAGAATCTGTGTCTTGGATAAGGTTACACAAAATTACTGCAATAATATTCTGGAAGGCAATATATATATTAGTGAATTATCCGAGCCTGGGATCAGAGTAAACCGCTAGAATCCGTGTCTTGGATAAGGTTACACAAAATACAATACATATAACATCGGATTTTTCCCCAATTCTAGGAACCCCCTTGATCTGAGTCGCATAAGACTCGTGCTCGTTGCGCTCGGAGAGGTAACAATTTCGAGCAATTCGACCCGGAGGATACTTCTGCCGGTCGATCTTCGCATGAATATTTACTCGGTTAACACTAATTAACGAGCAATTTGACCCGGAGGATAATTCTGCCGGTCGATCTTCGCATGAATATTTACTCGGTTAACTCTCCTTCAAGCAATCGTGACATAAGGTCCGCCCCGACATTAGCACTTCCCTTTATGTATCGCACAGTGAAGTTGAACTGTTGCAGATAGAGGGCCCAGCGCATAAGTCGTGCGTTGGCGTTCTTGGATGTACGCAAACTCTCCAGAGGCATATGATCGGTTTCTAACACAAAATTATCACCATACAGATAGTAGTAGTATTTCTTAATACCTTCTACTACTGCCAGAAGTTCCTTTTCCACTGTACTGTAATTTTCTTCAGCAGACTTCAGTTTACGACTGTGATATGCAACAGGGAATATTTCCCCATCCTTCTCCTGGAATAGGACTGCACCAAGACCATACTGAGAAGCATCAGTCCTAAGTATAAATGGCCGTTGGTTGTCAGGCAACTGCAAGATTGGTTCCTTGCAAAGAAGATTCTTAAGTGAAACGAATGCTTCTTCTTGTTCTGACCCCCATGAGATTTTATTAGGAGCGTTCTTCCTTAACAGCTCACTAAGTGGATGTGCAATGACAGAAAAGTTTGGGATAAACTTACGGTAATAACCTGTAAGACCCAAGAATGAACGCACCTGTTTCTTTGTAACGGGTCGTGACGCATCCTTAATTTTCTTTATCTTGTCATTCTGGCACCCACAACGTCCCCCACCTACAGTGTGACCCAAAAATTGTACCTCCTTCTGAAACAATTCACACTTAGATGGTTTGACTGTCATGTTATATTCCTGCAGTCGTTGCAAGACAGCTTGCAATATCACAATGTGCTCCTCAAACGTGGTTGAGTGCACGAGAACATCGTCAACAAAAGCTTCCACCCCTTTAATGCCATGTAATACTTGACGCATGACACGATTAAACACGGCGGGAGAATTAGTGAGACCAAAAGGTAGTACCTTGAAATGATACAGCCCATTTGGCGTGGATATAGCCGTGAGGAGACGACTTCGTTTCTCCAGTGGTATCTGAAAGAAACCCTTAGCCAAATCCATCTTAGAGAACACCTGAGAATTGCTAATCCTAGCAAAAATCTCTTGCTGATCACACATGGGTTCTGCATCGACCCTAGTGACAGCGTTGACACGCCGGTAATCCCCACAAATGCGTACCCCACCGTCCTTCTTCCGAACCACAACAATAGGGCTGGAATAAGACGAGTCCGACCTTTCAATAATACCAGCTGCTTCCATGTCATTAATTTCCTTACGTACTGTATCAATCAGCCGTACAGGAATAGGATATGGTTTCACCCTCACTGGTGTGTCGCTCGTAAGCTGTATCTCATGACAGGCTACGTTGGCAACAGCAGGCCTGTCAGAGAACACACGTGAATATTTTGCCAGTACCGCATTGACTCTTGCAATCTGGTCTGGTCTTAAATTCTCCGAAACGGAGACCTCAGCCACTGTCTCACCTTGACGAGCTTCAGCCGTCTGGGGAGTATATCCCTCGTCACCCTCGGGAATTACCACAGCAGCGCTAACCATGTCTACTGCTGGGGAAAAATGACCACGGACTAGACTTAACACTTCACTCTGTTCTGAGGTGATGTTACAACAGCCTGCCCCTAATGTGGTAACAATGGAAGTACACCCCTGTTGGGTGGTGTAATATTCCTTAAGCATATTAATATGGAACCGCTTGGCTTCACCTTTGATTTTAACTATGTAGTTAAGGTCATTCACCTTCTTGACTACTTCAAAGGGACCCTTCCACTGAGCCAACAACTTATTATGAGCTGTTGGTAACAGAACGAGACACTTCCCCCCTACCTGTAGCGTTCGGAGCTTAGTTTTCCTATCATAGTAGGACTTCTGAATCTCCTTTGCTTTAGATAACTCCTGCTTTGCAATCTCGCAGGTTTGCTGTAATCGTTCTGCCAAATCAATTACATAAGAATAAGTGGTTTTCACCACGGGATCCGATTCCTCATCGTCCCAAAGTTCACGTAGAACCTGAAGTGGTCCTCGAGCAGGTTTACCATACACTAACTCGAATGGACTAAATTGCAACGATGCCTGAGGTGCTTCGCGATACGCGAACAGTAGTGGCGAGATATACCTGGACCACTCCCTAGGTTGTTCTACTGCCATCCTCCTCAACATTTTCTTGAGAGTACCATTAAACCTCTCACACAACCCATTACACATTGGATGATAAGGTGTTGTCCTCAACCCTTTAACTGAGAGTAATCTCCACAATTCCTCCATCATAGCGGAGGTAAATTGACTGCCTCGGTCGGACAATACCTGCTTTGGTATGCCGACACGACAGAATATATCCAACAAAGCTTCAGCCACTGTAGTGGCTTCAATATCACGCAGAGGCACTGCTTCAGGCCATCTGGTCGCGAAATCCACACAGGTAAGAATATACTTGGCACCGTCCGTAGCCCTCGGAATAATCGGTCCAACAATATCAACCGCTACTCTCTCAAATGATTCTGAGATTAGCGGTAGAGGTTTGAGAGGTGCGGGCTTCACCCGACCCCTGTCACACGTTTTCTGACAAACGTCACATGACCTCAACAATCTCCCTATCTCTCTCCCCATACCTGGCCAATAGAAATGAGACTGAATCCTATCAATTGTTTTCCTCATCCCCATATGACCCCCTAATATAGAATGATGACCCAGGGTAAACACAGCCTGTCTGTATTTCTCTGGTACGAGAAACTGAACCCTCTCTTCCCCATCGGGGTTTACTGTACGTCGGTAAAACCTGTTTCTCCTCCTGACGTAACTGGTTACAATACCATGTCTATCTCTACTCTCACCCTCAAGTGCCTGCTTGCGAACAAGTGCCAATGAAGGGTCACTTGCTTGCTCTGCAATTACGTCCTCGCAATTGACGAGGTCGGCGGCAGTTGTCACTTGAAGTGGAACAACTGTTTTCTTCGCATGCGTCATACCCCTGGTTACAGCAGCTGCACCAGTCTGTGTGGAAATTTCCACTGAACACGCATTCTTAACCCCTGGTATATTTCCTATTACCAAATCTGACACAGGATTTTGCATGACTGCTGCAATTACCTGGCCTGTTTAGAATGGACTCTCCACTGCAATTTTAGCAAGAGGATAGAGCCTCCTGGTACCATCAATCATAGTGATAGTTACCTGCTCCCCTGTAAAATCATTGGAAGCAACTAAACCATCAGCGACACAACACCCCGATGACCCATTATCTCGAAAGACTTCAACAGATATCCCGTTAACCATCCCGGGACAAATATGAAAACCAGACTTACCTTTCGAGACTCCTGTCGCGTTTAGTCAAAATTGATGAGGTTCGTGAACCGACTGAGGCACTCGTGGTTCTACACTAGGTTGAACCGCCACAGGTGAATACTGTGGTTCACCCTGTGTTGCAGCTGCCGATCGCTGATAATAACCTTTATTTCCACCGTGGTTATTACTATTTTTCCAGTTACTTTTTCCTTGGTAACGGTACTGATTGGACTGCTGCGAATAGTGATTATTACCTTGTTTCTGGGTATGATTAAAATGAGGTTTAGGTTGCAGACGAACAATTTGACTCTGCTGCTGTGACTGATTTTTACTCGACTGGTTATATGAAACAGCAGAGTTCTGAGAAGGCTTATCCGACTGATTAATTTTCTTATTAGGCTGAATCCGCGTGTGGTAACCATACGCGGTAAAATGTGCGTCCGACATATCCACCATCGTTTGCAACATTTTCACCTTGTTGGTTTTCAGCTGAGCCGACAATTCTGGAGGACAAGACTTCTCCAGCTGTGTACGAAGCAACAAGTCTTTTACCCCCTCCAACGTCTTAGGTGTTTCAGCCTTCTCCAACCACTGATCCAGGTAACTGGTCAGACGTGCACTAAACTGTGCAACAGTCTCCTTATCCTGTAAGGATGCACGCCAGAACTGATTCCTAGCGTCATCGACCGTCAACCCGTACGCCTGTAATAAAGCCTTTTTCATGTTCTCATAATCTCTGGCGGTACTGTCGAGTCGGTGGAGAATACTAAGTGCTTTTCCATCGAATAAATTAATAAACTCGAGCTTCTTTATATCATTATCTAATCTATAAGTGTCTGCAACCATTTCAAATCGCTCAATAAACGGCTCGATATCGTCTCCCTCTACGTATTTTGACAGTTGTAACCTTGGGGTCACGGTGGTTGAGCTTACACCCTCACTTCCACTCGAGCTTTGACTTTCACTCGCACGTAATTTCAGTTCCAATACTTCCTTTTCATGTTCCCATTTCAATTTTTCTTGCTCTCTCTGTTCCCTTTCATTTTCTCTTATGGCCGCCCTTTCAAGTCTTTCTTCCTCTTGGCGGCCCTTCACGTACACTTGAATTTCGGCCTTACCTTCAATTCCCAATAGTTGAGCCTCTCCCAACAATTCTTGAACGGTAGACATTTTTAATTTATTTTCTATCGTTTCGGTTGCCTTAATTTCTGGACAGTTATGACTATCTACTCGTGAAAGTGTGCGCGTGTGTGACTGAGTTAATACAACGCTCAGGTCCCTATGTTCGGGCGCCAATATGTGACGGTGATGTGAGAATGATTAGATAATGTAATTTATAATATGACAATTACAACTTACCTTGCCCGGTTAATTTATGATCTTCGTTGGTTGGCTGCAGCGAAGAGAGTACTCAGGGTTAACTCCCCGTTTTTAGGCCTCAAGCACCACGCACATAATAATTTTTTATGTTAAGGGTTCTTCCCGATATATATGTATTTATATAGATAACAAATCTACTGGTGCATTTAAACAACCAATTGCAAATTTCTATATTTATTCAACTCCAGTATGCCAACATGAATAATTAAATTTCACACACACACACACACTCACGCCACGCTAACTAGCTACTCGCTCTCGCTACGTCTCGTTCGTATACGTGACGATAGTCTAGGTTACGTTAACACTTGTAGTAATTCTATCAATTGTTACGCGAGTTGGAATATTTCTTAATGTCTCACACTTGGGAATAATTTAGAGTCTCACAACACACTCGTAATTTTCAAAGATCCAACTCCCTTACCTTAATTCAGTCACTGAACCAGCGTCAATGCAACTAGTCAGATACAACTGTAAAGCCTTGTGAATCGCGTAATATACAACGAATTCGGCGTTTACGTTGACCACTCCCCACTGCACACGTGGAGGATTGATCTAGGTAAGGGAAGCTGACGAACGAGTGTGTCCTTCCTTCAAGTGTCCTGTTCCAACTGACCCAATTCTTCCTCCTTAACTGGTTCAAAATTTCTCTGACTCCTCCTCCTATTTTTGTTCGTTTTTCCTAACTGGCTACGATTTACATGGTACCCTCTCATTCCTTAGTTATACCTGCAATTGCAATTTACCTATGGCGTGCTAATAATTCCCAATGATTTCCCTCCACTTCACGATCATTTGCAATACCATAAGTTACCCTGGTAGCATAATTATTAATACATTATGTACTTAATGTACGAACACCTATATGACTGAATGTGGCAAATTCAGTTGAACCATGACCCTTTTTCCCTTTTTCTACCTGGTCTATTTTTAATACTACCTGCGGATTAACTAGCTGCACCCCAACTTAACCCACTCCTGTCTCCTTTGTCTCAGGAATGGAATATTCCAGAACCTTCTCTAGAACATTCTATAATGACACCAGTATGGAACATTCCAACTCTCTGTAATTCAAATTACGTCACGAGTATTATGTCTGACTCGTGACAACAGGCCACCATTATTTTTGCTCCTCTGGTTCAGTTTTCTGGTATACTTTGGAGGAATCAAGGCGCTCCAATGTACCAAAAGTATACTCTCCCCTTAACTCACCTTACCAGTACTGAGGGTATTGAGGTACCGTCCTGACAGAGTGGCAAAGTACTCATGTTTTTTTTTTGTCTGTATATTACCTAACCACTATACCAAAAGGTCCTTTCTACGTACAGTATACAAACACTCAACTCTCACATCCAATAAAACCACACACACACACACACAAACAAACACACACAACACAACACACACACACACCACAACACACACACACCACAACACACACACCACAACACACACACACATCTACACAACACACACACGTCGGTAACAACACGTATGACAAGAGTGACAAGCAGTACAGTGGTGGTACTCAAACACCTCTAACGTTGGTCTGCCTTTAAGGGGATAGTATACTTTTGGTACATTGGAGCACCTTAATTCCTCCAAAGTATCCCAGGAAACAGGACCAGATGAACAAATAGAATGGTGTCCTGTTGCCTGGAATAGTTTGGAGGAATCACTTGCTCCATATTTACCGCCCAAAACAATGTGCTATATGGTACCCCCTTTAGAAGAATATTTTCGTTGAGTGAAACTGGGAGACTACATATTCCTCCAAACTATACCATGAAACAGACCCTTTGAGTAAACGAAGGTGGGATTTGTTTTGTTCCATGAGGCAATATGGATAATTATCAAGGGTCAAAACACTTCGTAGATCCATGAATATAAAAATAAAAAATAAAATATATATAAAACAGGAAACCCAACATTACTCCCCCACCACTAACCCCACCCCACCCCACCCCACTACAACCAGTAAATCCCCCTCACTGAAGTAATAAATCCCCCCACCACTACCACTACCACCTTTACCAACCCCCACCCACCACCCTAATAACAGTACCACCACCTTCAGGCAGTTCCCCTCACTACCACCTGTAACCCCCCCTAAAATAAATGCCCCTCACCACTACCACCTGTAACCCCCACCCCAAAATAAATGCCCCCCCCCACCCCAAAATAAATGCCCCTCACCACGACCACCTGTAACCCCCCCTAAAATAAATGCCCCTCACCACTACCACCTGTAACCCCCAACCCAAAATAAATGCCCCCCACCCCCCCACACACACTCTAGTAACAAGAGCCACTCCCACCACCATTATTCACCCAAGTTATACAATATACACAGACTGTCCTTCTCCACCACCAACACCACAAATGGGTTTGACGAAGAAATGGTATAGAATTGTTGTCCTTCACTGTATTTACGAAGCAGACTAATGTGGATGATGATATAGAGTATACAACTAACTACAACTGCAAAATACACCTACAAACTGCTACAAAATACAACTAACTACAACTGCAAAATACACCTACAAACAACTGCAAAATACACCTTCAAACAACTGCAAAATAAACCTACAAACTGCTACAATATACAACTAACTACAACTGCAAAATACACCTGCAAACAACTGCAAAATAGACCTACAAACAAATACAAACAATGAGAGTACCACCACGCCAGCCAGCCAACAGAGTACCACAAAACTCCCCTCTCCCAACCGTCCCCTCTCCCTGATTCGACCCTGGTGAACCCTAACTGAGAGGGAGGGGAAGGGGGGGGGGGAGAGATAGACTGGAGGAAAGGAGAGAAAGAGAGAGGGAGAGAGAGAGGGGGGGAGGTGAAGAGAGAGAGAGAGGGAGAGAAGGAACGCCTCTCCCTCTCTCCCTCCCTCCAGCCACTCACTAATCAATACGCAAAAGGAGGGAGGAAAGGAGAGGAAAGGGAGGGGGGATGTGGCGTCTCACCTGCGGGAGTAGTGGGAGGGAGGGAGGGAGGGAGAGTTGGATGGAGGTGGGAGAGGGAGACAAGGATGAGAGGAAACTGGGAGAGTATAAAGGTTCGAGAGTAACAGTTAGCAAGGATGATGAGAGGGAAAATGGAATTGGGAAGAGAGAGAGAGAGAGAGAGAGAGAGAGAGAGAGGCAAAGGAATGACGAGGAGAGTTAAGGAAGATATACACAAACAGAGATGAGAGGAGAAAGAGTAAAGAAGGAGAGAGAGGAGGAGGAGGAAAAAAAAGAAAAGTGAGAAAACGAAAACAGATGAGAGTAGAATAGAGTACATGAAAAGGGAGGAAGGAATACAAAAGGAAAGTGAAGAATAAAGGATAAAAGGGGAAGAGGAAAACAAAGGAGAATTGATATAGGATGCAACGAGAGAGAGAGAGAGAGAGAGAGAGAGAGAGAGAGAGAGAGAGAGAGAGTATATAATCAATTTTAGGAGGGACAGGAACCGTTTGGGGTAGCGGATGGGGGGAGGGGGGGGAAGGAAGTGGGGGGAGGGACGGGAAGAAAATGAGAGAGAGAGAGAGAGAGAGAGAGAGAGAGAGAGAGAGAGAGAGGAGACTTTAGTGAGTGAGTGAGTGTGTGTGTGTGTGTGTAAGGGAAGGAATGGTAGGAGGATTGTACACCAAGGGAGGGGATGGGGGGGGGGAGGAAGGGAAAGAGGGGGGGAGTCAAGGAACACAACAACACAACAACAAGAGGGGGGAGGGATGGAGGCTGAGGAAGGGGGGGAGGCTGAGGAAAGGGGGGGGGGAGGGAGGGAGGGAGGGAGGCTAAGGAAGGAAAGCAGACTCTGGAGAAGGGAAAGAGGAGAGAAAGAGGAGAGAAAAAGGAGGGAAAAAGGAGGGAAAGAGGAGGGAAAGAGAAGGAGGAGGAGGGAAGGAGAAGGAGGAGGAGGAAGGAGAAGGAGGAGGAGGGGAGGGAAGGAGGAGGGGAGGGAAGGAGGAGGAGGGGAGGGAAGGAGGAGGAGGGGAGGGAAGGAGGAGGAGGGGAGGGAAGGAGAAGGAGGAGGAAAGAAAAAGGAGGAATAGAGAAGGAAAGAAAAAGGAGGGAAATAGGAGAGAATGAGGAGTGAAGGAGAGAAAGAGGGAAGGCGTCTGTCTGGAAGGTTCACTGAGGGAGGGAGGGGAGGCACTGAAGGGAGATAATGGAAGGATGGATCGAGATGGAATGAAGGTATAGGGGGAGAGAAGACTGACAGACCTCTACACTTTATTTAATAGAAGGAAAACATTTAACACAGCAAAGTAACAAAAGACGAAGAAGCGTATAATAATAATAATAATAATAATAATAAATGATAATAATAATAAATAATAATAATATATAATAATAATAATATATAATAATAACAATAATAATAATATATAATAATAACAATAATAATAATATATAATAATAACAATAATAATAATAATAATATATAATAATAATAATAATATATAATAATAAATATATAAAAATAAATATTTAATTATATTCCTCACACAAGGTCGTTCAGAGTAGGAAAACCTTTATGTATAATATTAAAAAATTACGTAGATAATATTAAAATCTACGGTGAGTGCCATCCACTTTTACCCTCATTAACAAAGAAAAGTTATTAAAATCAAATATATAAAAAAATCCTGGATCCTATGTTGATCTGTATCTCAAAATTATTATCACTTGTTGCTGGTCACGAGTTCCATCTTTGGTTAACATAAAAATATATATTGGGAAAAATCTACACAGCTATTTTCGTCTCTATACAAACAGAAAAACAAACCAACTATTTTTGACATGTGTATAAAAAACTCCAAGTACCAAGAACACAATACACTATCCATCTATACAATATAAATTAAAGACCATTTGTCATAACTCTACAACATCACAACAACCAACAACCATTAAGGGGGTAAGTAGTATCCTTTTAGTACATTGGAGAGCCTTCATTCCTCCAAAGTAAGTCAGGAAACACAGGACCAGATGGACAAATATAATAATGGTGTCCTGTTGTTGCTTGGAAGAGTTTGGAGGCATCAGTTACTCCAGTATTACCAACACTATACCATCCCATTAACTGAGCTACAGCCTACACCAACCACCACCAACATTACCTATCTCGTTTAATTTTAAGGTAGAATGATTCAGAGAGATGACGTGATTCCACACACCAACTGCACACACACACACACACAAACACACACACACACACACACATACACACACGTCAAGGACACTGCATTTAATCATACAAATCATCAAGGCCTTGCAACAACAACAAAAAACCCACGACTACATGAATACAAACACGAAACATTAACAACATCCATCCACTTCATAAAAACAAACATCCGGGAACAACATTAAGCCAAAAATGACAATACACAGTCTATAGCCATTTAAAAAAAATACACAAATCAAGAACTCTAAATGCATCGTACAATCACAACACACCTACCCATAACCACCACAACCAAAACAAATACCACAAAATCCACCCTTAAAAATAAAATAAAATAAAACAGTACAAAAACTCATATCCCATAAAAAACAAAGAGAAAACAGACAACACAACTACAGTCCTAACCAACCCACCACCACCAACTACCATCCCTGGCCTCACTATACCAAGTTAGGCTTACTTACACTATCATAATGTATATATTTGTCTTGCAAACTTCCACACAACTCGTAGGGGGAGAAAGGGGGAGTTGTGATATGGGTGTGTTTATTGGTGACCGATAAAGGAAGGAGGGGAGGGGAGTAATGTAAAGTAAAAGTAGGCCCAAGTTATGAAGGTTATTTGTATACTGGTTGGATGGATGGATGGATGGGGTGGGGATGGATAGGGTGGGGATGGATGGGGTGGGGATGGATAGGGTGGGAATGAATGGGAGGAGGATGAATGTGTGGTGGATGAATAGAGTGGAAATGGGTTGATGGATGGGGTGAAAATGGGTAGATGAAAGGGGGTGGGAATGAAAAGATTAATGGATGATAGTAAATAAATGCACAGATGGAGATGGAACAGAGATACTACATAGATAGAACAACGGATAAGTAATGTAGAAACGGAATAAACACAGACAGATGATGATTAGATAAGAATAAATGAATGGCGAGGGAAAATGAATAGATGAATAGACGAATAGACGAAGAGACGAAGGAAGGGAGGAAGGAAGGATGGAAGGGAGGAAGGAAGGATGGACGGAAAGGAAGGAAGGAAGGAAGGATGGACGGAAAGGAAGGACTAAAAGGAAGGAAGGATAAATGGATGGACGGGAAGGAAGGATGGATGGACGGGAAGGAAGGATGGATGGATGGTCGGCCGGACGGGAAGGAAGGATGGATGGTCGGCCGGACGGAAAGGAAGGAAGGAAAGGCAGACTGATGGAAGAAAGGTCAAAAGGCAAACAGGGTGGAAAGATTGTCCAAGAGAAAGAAGGACTCTGAAGAAACTATAAGCCAAGATATGAAATAATTTAATGTTTATCGAATACATTAACACTACAATATGCTGACCACCACAACCAAACTCCTTACCAGGGGGAATTTTGGCAGCAGTGTGTGTGTGTGTGTGTGTGTGTGGTGGATACACGAGTAGATGGGTAAGTGTGTGTGTGTGTGTGTGTGTGTGTGTGTAAGTGAGGTGAGGTGGGTAGTGATGTTTACAGTCAGATGGAGGGGGTAGGGTGTGGGGGTTATGGGTTGGGGAACGGAGGATGCGAGAACGGGGGGTGGTTGGAGGGGAGGGGAGGGGGGGGTAAGACCAGAGGAGGGTGGTGATGGTGGCTTCTCTCCCACCTCACCATACTATATTTAGAACACGCACACCACTCGGCGGGAACAGTGGGTGGGGGTGGACAGGAAGGAGCAGGAGGAGGAGAAAGGAGGAAGGAGGAGGGAGGAGGAGACGGGAGGGAGGGAGGGAGGAGAGAGGAAGAAGGAGGAGAGAGGAGGAGGAGGAAGGAGGAGGGAGAGAGGAAGGAGGAGGAAGAGAGGAAGGAGGAGGGAGAGAGGAAGGAGGGAGGAGAGAGGAAGGAGAAGAGAGGAGGGAGGAGGAGACGGGAGGGAGGGAGGGAGGAGAGAGGAGGGAGACAAAAGGGAAATGGGGGGGAGGGGGCAAGACAAAAAGGATAAGGGGTGGACAAGAGAGAAAGGGAATGAAGGGGGGGGGGGGAGAAAGGGAATGAGGGGGGGCAGAAAAGGGAGGGTATTTGGGAAGGATTGTCGAGGTAAAGTAAGAAGGAATGGAGAATAAAAGACATGAAAGAAGAAGTGAAAATAAAGTGGAATGTATGTACGGTAGGAGAAAGGAAAATAATAACAGCACAGATTAATTAATGAATAACCTAGACGAGCGTTATATAAGTCTTGTTAAAATTTATGTATAAACACGATGATACCAAGTTATTAAATACAACAATGGAGAATCACGAAGGAGAGGCAGATAAAAATGTAAACAGTATATAAAGAAAAGTAAAGAGAAAATGTGTTAGAGCCGGTGTAATGAAAAGGAAGGATATGTATGTATGTATGTATGTACAGAATATATATTATACTTTTCTTTCACCACTTACTTCCTTCCTTCCTTCCTTCCCTTCCTCCACATGTTAATAACCTACTTCACTTCCTTTCATAATTTTTTCATTCATATTATCCTACTATCTTTCCTTCCTTACCATCATCTCTTGTCTATTCACATCTTCACAGTTTAGATACTATTTTAATTTCCTATCACACCTTCCATTCTTCCTTCCTTTTTTATATCTATATTTTTTTCATATTTTCGTTTTCTCATTTCCTATTATTATACCCTTTACTATAACTGTACTCCATTTCTATTTCCACTATTTTCCTCCCATCTATCTATTCCATCCATCCATCCTTCCTTACTACATTCTTCCCCTTCCCTTTATCCTCCTACTCTTCATCTTGTCAATCTTAATAACTTTCCTCCTTCCTTCAATCTCTTTCACTATCTGTCCTCTCTCTATCTCCCACTATCAACCACCACTTTTCTATTCCTTTCCTCGGCCCCCTACAAAGTTAATCTCGTTATCTACTTTTCCATCCATCTACTCATTTCTTCCTTCCTTCTCTACACACCCCTTCCAAGGTACCCCCCCCCACCCACCCCCATCCAAGAGACGCAGATGGGGGGGAGACAGTGGGGAAAAGATTTGATTAGGTTCCCATCTCACAGCTTCCCTTCCTTTCCTTACTCCCCCTCCCTCTCCACACAATACACTCCCCACTTTTCACTTCTCTCACACCTTCCCTTCCCTTCCCTTCCTTTCCCCCCATCCTCCCTCTCTCCACCATCCCTTCCCCTCCATCCCTCCTTCT
>JAWQEG010005577.1:0-20000 GCA_033782935.1 Petrolisthes cinctipes
TCTCCTTGTTTCATCCTTCCTTTTCTCTCTTTCTCTCGTTCTTCTTCCTCTTTTTATCATATCAATTCTTACTTTCTCTATTGTTCTTCTCCTCTCTTTTATTTCCTCACTTCTGTTTTTTTTTGTTTCCTCCCTACCCTTAACTCTAATCCTTTCTTCCCTTACTATTTCTCTCGTTTCTCTTCCTTTCATTTTTCTCTTATCCTTCCTTCCTTCCTTCCCTTCTCTCGCATTCCTCTTTTCTCACTCGCTTCTTCTTCCCTCTCTCCTCTCAGTCTTTATCTCCTAAGCTCTTCATCCTCCTCTTCCCTCCTCCATGCATTTTTTTTCTATTCAGCTTCACTCCTCCCTCCCTTCCTCCCTTCCTTGACCTCTTTTTTTTCCCTCCTCTCCTTTCTTCCCAATCTTCACCTATCCTTCTATCCTTCTTTCTCATTCACTATTCTCTCTTCCCCTCCTCTCAGCTCCCTCCCTTGGTCCCTCCCCTACATTCACTACTCATCTTTCTTGTCCCTCCCTCCTTCGATTCCTCCTTGTCACCCCCTACCCCACTTACTCCTCTTTGCTTCATCTTTCCTCGTTTTCTCCCACTAACTTTTTGCCGTTGCTGCTGCCTCCGCTGCCTTCCTACCTACCTGCCTGCCTGCTTGCCTGCCTGCCTGCTTGCCTGCCTGCCTGCCTGCCTGCTTGCCTGCCTGCCTGCCTGCCTGCCTGCCTGCCTGCCTGCCTGACTGCCTGACTCCCGTCCTAACTGCTAGGTTAGCAAAAACTGCAAATTTACCGGTTGCTACTTAACTTAGCAGGTCTACTTAACCTAGCAATTTCTGGTTAACCAAGCAATTTCTGTCCAATTAACAGATTTTGTTTAATTTAGCATTTCTGCTTAACTTGTTAGTTTCTGTTTAATTTGTCACGTTTTGTTATACTTAGTAGTTTCTGCTTTACTTAGTAGTTTCTGTTTAACTTAGCAAAAATGAATTATAATGCGTGTCGTCCTTGCCTGACTCACAAAAGCAGAGCAAGAGAGGATGAATGGATGGATGCATACAAGGGTCCAGCTGGCAACGACGCCATAATATGAGGGAGAAAAATGCATTTGAAAAATTACACTAACTGGAGGAAAAGTTTTTAGATTGGGGAGAGTAAAGAAAGGGAGTTTTATTTTAAGTTATGGCGAGGTGGAGATCAAAGCTGCTGTCATTGCCTAAACCTTTCCTTCGCCAGCGCTTCCCACTTTCTTTTCGACTTTCCCTGTTATGTTCAATATTTTTTTTTATGTCCAACTTTTTGTTTTCCCTCTTCCGGGTATAAGTGACTGGGAGGAACCTCAACTTATTAAGGCATATTTATCCCAGCGTTTTTAATTTAATTGATCCTTTAAGCTTCTTTGGTTAACCTCTGTGCATAATAAAACTATTGTGATGACCTCGGTGTTCTGTGCATGAGAATGTGTGTGTGTGTGTGTGTGTGTGTGTGTATGTGTGTGTGTGTGTGTGTGTGTGTGTGTGTGTGTGTGTGTGTGTGTGTGTGTGTGTGTGTAGATATATATATGTGCATGTGGTGAATATGTGCATGTGTATGAGTATGTGTGTGCGTGTGAGTGAATATGTGTGTGCATGTGAATGTGAGTGCGTGTAAATATATATGCCCTTGTGAATGTGTGCGTGCTTGTGCTGAATAAGTGTGTATGTGTTTGTGAATAGATGTTTGCTTGTGAGGAGAGAGATAATAATTGTCACTGTATAACTGTTAAAAATCTTACTCCTGTTCTTATCATCAGTGTATATATTGTATTTTTTCCTTAAACCATAATTTACACTCAGGGGTTTTGTTCAGTCATCTTCCTCTGTCGCTCACTTGTTAACAGTTTTGCATATATGGTGAGTTTTCGTGTGATATTTATCTATTCCCACAACTCGTGTCCTTAGTGTTCCCTGTCCTATCTGGCAATGTATTCTCTATTCCCCTCACTCCCCTCGTCTTCCATTTCCTCCCTTATTCATGTCTAATTTCCCTCTCACTCTTTCAATTTTTGCTTCAACAATGACTCGACCATCATTCATTCCGAGGCACAGGAGACCCATCAGCTCACACTTCAGGCTGGCAAAGATAAGTAAGTAACTCCATGCAGGGTTTAGGTTGTATGATACCACGACGTTAGCTGAGATTTTCTTCCTATAATGAGTGCCTTTTGTCGATGAGTAAGATGTATAGATTTAAGTACCGTCACTCGTCGTATTTACGTGGTATAGAAGTAAACTCGTGACACATGTAAACGTGACCAGTGCTTGCTTGCAGGTGTAAATCTATGCATAAAATTTTTTTCTTTTCCAACCAAATTTTCATCATCTCAATTATCTCATTCATTTTCCATCCTTTGTTAATCTCTAGCTTATTTTCTCCCCTGTCAGTCAATATCACATCCTCTTCCACTCTTCTTCTTACGTTTATTCTACCTTCTCTCTTATGATATCTTCTTTCTCTCTTATTTTCTCCTTTTTCGTTCTCCTGTTCCCTCTTCTCATCTATCGCTTCCTTCCTTCCTTGCTCCCCTCTCAATCTTTCTTCTTCCTCCTCCACGCGGTCTTCTCTCTCTCCTCTGTTACTCGGGGCATTCATTTTCCGCACCTCCACTCTCCTACCATCCCTCACTCAATCTCCAGCAGGCTTTCGTATCCGCTCGGCTTTTATGTGGAAATGAAGTCGGAATTGGATCACTTTCACGCCCCGAATCTCCGTGGTCATATTCAGCTGCCCATCACCCACGGCCACCCCTGGATAGCCTCTCCTCCAGTTAGTTTTTATTTATTTACCGGTATATATATATATTTTTTTTTCCGGGTCATTCCTGTACTTGTCATACACGGGGAATCAATTTGGAGTCCAACGAAAGCCAACTAGGTACTGCACTAAGATTTTTTTTTTTTTTTTTTTTTTTCATCGCCTCATAAACAGGGTGAGTATAAAAATCATGAATGAAGTTTAGGAGTTTCTGTACATGAGTTGATATTATAGAGTACTTGAAGGTAGTGAAAGAACGGGTATTAGTGTACAATTCACTATAGTACATATTATCATCTCAATGTGTATATCCTCCCCATCATCACTGTTTGGGGTGGAACAAAGAGAGAGAGAGAGAGAGGAGGTATGTGGACTTCTAAGATGACGAGAGAGGGAGAGAGAGAGAGAGAAAGAGAGAAAGAGAGAGGAGAGAAGGTGTGTGGACTTCTAAGATGACGAGAGAGAGAGAGAGAAAGAGAGAGAGAGAGAGACTGATGAACCCGTGTGCAATGAAATACTACCACTTCCATCTGATAAAAACTTTCACCCCAAACGAGACTCGACCCCAGGAATCAATCAAACTCCCGCCCGCCCATCCTCCTATACAGACACCGAGCCGACCTCTGCTATCCACGCTCACTTTATAGTTATTCATAAGGTCTTCCATAGAATAGAACCGGTTAACGAGGCTATGTTATCGAGTGCCAAAAACAGTACATTATTCTGTTCTACATTCCAGGTACCAGAATGAACCAAATAATAATAATATATAAAAGATGTATAAGTAAATTGTAACCATATTTATTTCATATTAGTTAGCCATTTAAAGATGATATTCTCTTTTGCAATGTTGAAAGAAAATGAATGCCACATGTAGAGCTTAACTAATATAAAAAAGAAAAAAAAAATCCTTTCATGGCACTGTTGTCTCTACTAATCGTATTTCATATTTTCCCATTATTCTAAAGTATTTGTGAAATATATATAATAATCGAACTTGCCTTCATGATTATGGTTATCTTAAAACCCATTATCTCTGGCTTCAATGTGCATCTCTAAATATCGATCGTTAAAATGAATTTCTTGCTTCATTGAACTGATTATTTTCCTGCTGGCGCTTAAAATAAACATGTATGATAGGGAGGGGACGGGAGAGTGGCAGTGAGGGGGACAATGAGGGTTCGGGAGTGGCAGAGAGAGGATAAAGTGAGATGAGATAAAGTGTATGAGAAGCTAGCTATGTATGGGTAACGTGGAGAGAGAGAGAGAGAGAGAGAGAGAGAGAGAGAGAGAGAGAGAGAGAGATATCATGTCGAAGTACGCAGTGACAGAGGGAGGATGTGGGGGAAAATTAGAGCGATAAAATACTAGAACGAATTTAATTAATTAGGTTTAGGTTTGACAGAGAAAGAACATGTGTGAGTGTGGTAGAGAGAATGCGAAAGTGATACAGTAGGAGAGAGAGAGAGAGAGAGAGAGAGAGAGAGAGAGAGAGAGAGAGAGAGAGAGAAGAGAAAGAAAGAGGGGGGGGGGGACACGAGGGAGTATGACGTTAGGAATTGGTATCGGGGAAAGCAAAAACCAACACAATATGGGCGAAGTATGAGTTTCAGGATGGTAGTATGTCAGTCATCAGTCAGGCGAGTCGTAGGTGATATTCCACAGCTCGGGTACTGAATCTCTCTTAATTAAAAGGGTAATATATTCTTTTCTAAACAAATTGGCCTGCAACTAATTCCTCCAAACTATGCCAGGAATCGGATAATATAGTGTACGTTTAAGGGACCTCGTGCTGTAGTCAGAAAATTGGAGGTTAGTGAGTCCTTCAAATATTACCATGAAACACCACCTATATGGAAGGAGCTGGTTTCGTGGCATACTCAGGAGGAATCAGAAGCCTTCAGTTTTCATTCACGGTCACAGGGTCCTTAAGGGATCTGTTTTATAGCATAATTTGTGTGAATCAGTTGCCCCTAATTCGTCCACAACAGATTAAATACCAATGAATGCTGTTGAACGTCAGAAAACATGCATGCACTTCACGGTAGGCTTTATAGTATAGGAGTGTACAGTATATTATGGTAGTGATAAGATTAACTTTTTCCTGTCGACTACACATGACTATATTATGACTACGTGACATACATACCCACAAACACATTCACATCTCGTATATTTTTTCTTAATTAACTAGCATTGAATATATTATGATTGTGTGTGTGTGTGTGTGTGTGTGATGGTTCAGTATACTAGAGTCTAGAAAGATGATGGGAATTACTGCGACCTCCAAGTCAGACGGGTGAAGGATGTGTTGTTTTTGGGGTGACCTCGGGGACTCTCAACAAGGTCACTGGATCCCCATGATGAAACGACCCACGATTGGGATGCGTATAGGCCCCGTTGCGTCATTGCTTACGTACGCTCAGTTAGGCAAACGAGGAGTTAATTAGGTCGTAGCAACAGGCAATGTAATGCATGATTCTTGTTAGTTTATTTGTTGGTATTTTGTATGTGATAATTCTTCTATATATTATGGTAACGTGTTATTGTTATAAACATTTATGAATATTATTATTATTTTTATTATTATTATTATTATTATTATGATCATTATTATTATTATTATTATTATTATTATTATTATTATTATTATTATTATTATTATTATTATGATCATTATTATTATTATTATTATTATTATTATTATTATTATTATTATTATTATTATTATTTGCAGCATTTTTGTTGTTGTTTATTGGTGTTATCATCATATTATCATTATCATAATTCATATATAGAACAAATGTAAGACACACATAGGTATTTTTCCCACTATCCTCACTGCAATGAACACACACATTGTGGTTTAGTTTATTTTTGTTGCATTACTCATTCTATTCGTGTATTTCCTCCTCAATAATCACCTGTTTCTCTTACTGTTTATACTTTTTCAACTATTCCCTCCTTCTCATTCTTTCTTCTCACAAGATATTTTCCAACCTATCAGTCCAAAATATATAATTTCCTTAAACGTGTTCTAACCCTCACGATTCTAAAATAAAGACTTTAAGTTTAACTGCAGACCTACTCTTTTCATTGGAGGAGTCTACAGACATAATATCATTCCACCTGCTGGCCTATGATTGACTGGGATGGAGTGGGTAGGTACTTGTGAAACAGTTGCAATTATCACATTCAAGTGTGATAGGTGGCTCATGATTGACTGGGATGGAGTGGGTAAGTACTTGTGAAACAGTTGCAATTATCACATTCAGGTGTGATAGGTGTAACTGCTATTATACCAATGATATACTTCGTTACTCTCAATTTACTGTGGAAGACAAACAAACCAAAAGTGTCGTCAGTCAGTTTATTACATCATGACTCCCTCCTGCTGGCATCACTGAATTTCCTGCCCCAGCCATTGTGTTGTGATAATAGAAGGGAAATGTCACAAGGCTGAATGACGTCTCCACCACATATCTCTATTCTCATACACAGGTATATGTTATTAATAAATTTGTATGAGTTGTATATTTTTATTTTTATTCTTCAACTTTTCAAGCCAGTCAGTAGCATTTTGTATATCGTCTGGGGTGTCTACATAATGTATGTGTGTGTATGTATGTGTGTGGGGAAAGGGGATGCATTTGTATTTGTGTGTGCGTGAGACAAAATGTTAATGAAAACAATTTCATGCTGAACCAGTCACTGGGAACTTTTCTTCCCGTGCACGAGTAATTATGCATTAATTCTTCTCACTCCTCACATCTCCCTCCATCCCTCATATGTGACCTTGGCCGTGGAATGTCCGTGGCGCTCTCTCTCTCTCTCTCTCTCTCTCTCTCTCTCTCTCTCTCTCTCTCTCTCTGTGTGTGTGTGTGTGTGTGTGTTGATTTCCTTAGTTATATAACCGACATTACCACATCAGGCAATGGTACTGTTAGGGCTCAAGGGTGTCCCATGTAACAGGATCTCGACATAATAAACACAAGAATTAACAAAATCACTTTATTATATGAAAAAATATTCTATGAACACATATATAATACTAAAGGGTATGAAATTATCAGCATTAAGGAATAAACAGATAGGAAAAATGTCTTTGGTTTGGAAACGAATTCATGGTCTTCTGAAATAATACCATAAACAATGCACATGGTAACAATTGAACAGAACGTAAATAGATATTGTTTTCGAAAAGAATTTAAGAGAACAAGAAGAGCAAAATATTTTATTGCATCACGTGTTGTATAGGCATTGCCCACACCACACTGATTTTTTGTAACACACACACACACACACACACACACACACACACACACACACACACACACTTCATATACTCAGCACTTGACCCATTTGAAATATTTGGCACACACAAAATCTACAATAAAAAAAAAATTGTCCACAAAAGCGAGTATTTCATTGAGGGGAATTCCTGCATACACTGCCCTGCTCTCTCCTTCTCGCTGTTCCTTCTCTCCCAGGCATAACATATCTATTCCTACGGATGGCACGACTTTCACAGGTAATCCTCAAGTGGTCAAGAAATCAACAGATATAAATAAATAAAGCTGCTCGTTCTCTCATGCATCTTACGTAAATTCACTCAGTTAGAACATACATTAGGAGAGTTTTACCCAGTACAGTAATTGGATCAACACACCAAAAGGTCTAGTAGTAGAATGTGATCATTGTTGTTTAATTAAAATTGGCCCAAGTGTTCTTTCAAGTATGTTATTGCCACAACGCCTGGAAAACACGACCAGGCATTGACTTGACGAACGTGAGGAGAGTTGATGGCCAGAAGTAAGCTTGAGGAAAATTATTAATATTTTTCATTTTTTCTTATGTAGAAGTGACTGTATTTTCTTCTGTCTGGTTGATGTCTGGTGTTGCCTAGAGTCTGGGTTGTCCTCTGAGTGACTGTGATCTCAAAGGCAGGGATCTGTTGGGGTAGGATCTGAGTGGTTGTGACCTGCCTGGCTGTGACCTGATTGGCTGAGACCTGATTGACTGTGACCTGATTGGCTGTGACCTGATTGGCTGTGCCCTGAGTGCCTGAGACCTGATTGACTGTGACCTGATTGGCTGTGCCCTTATTGGCTGTGACCTGAGTGGCTGAGAAAGCATTGGTTGGGCAGACACAGGCTGGTCCCGTCCCTCAAAGAACCTTCGCTCATCCTCTCTCATAAGGTTGACATCGAAGACCTCAGCGTCAGGGTTGGCTGGACGAGGTACGGGGCTTATGTAGTTGACAGCGATGTCAGCGTTGTTCCTGATGGGGATGAGTTTGCCTGGCTTTCTTGTGGGCTGCTCCTCTTCAACTTTACCCTTTGGTATGGCGTTGGGGTGTCTGGAGGCGATGCGGTAGGGCTGGAACCCGAAAGGAGTGGGGATGTATGGTGCGGTCTTCTTGAACCACTCATTCCAGCGGCGAGGACGAGACCTGGATGTCACCTGGTGAAGCAAGACACTTTCATCAGCAAACTTATGATAATTGACTCATATGATTTAATGTTCAGGATTGCTTGTATCTAAATATGGCAAGATTGAACAAACTGATTATAAACTAATCATTACAGAATATAGCAACATATGCCATGAATTAAATAAGCATTTTGCAAAGTAGGAAGAGGAATTAGAATGCTATTATTCAAATAATGTCAAAGCAAGAGAAGCATTAGGTAAGCACTTACGGTACTGTTGTTGTGATGAGACACCTGAATCACCCGCCCCGTTGGTCAGCAGGGCGTGGCGATGGCTTGGCTAGAGGTATTAGTCATGTTAGCAGATTATGTACATTAACGACCAGGGACGCAAGGCAGGAAGGTACAGGACGGGATGGAATACTCCAAGGTGAGGTTGGGCAAGAATGTAATCACTGAGGGTTTGAGTGATAATTGTCTACAGGTATAGAGGGACAAGAGGAACAGTTTTGTCCAGATGGAGTGTTAGGAAGGACAAGAGTGTATGTACAAAGAGTAAGGGGCAACTGGTTATTAATGGTTTTGGATGGAGAAAGCTAAATTATGTACAGATATAGAGTAGGGAGAGACAAGTGTGACACGAAAAAAGGTAGGGAAAGTTGGATAATATTTTATGTTGTACAGAAAAGCATAGGCAGATATCGAAGGTGGCGTAGAACTGATTTTAACAAGTTAAAATAAGCTGTCGTTACTTTGTTCTTTTCTATATTTACATAGAAATTAGAAAAAAGCTATAGGGAAATAAAACCAAGATGAATTCAGCAGCGACTTTATTAATGCTGTATGTGAGACAGGTTATAGTCTGCAGTAGATATCAGTGATGCTGGACTAATGGTTAGCGACACAACATACACAAGCAAACACAATGGACTTGTTAGCAAGGTTAGCGATGGCTGGGAAGGATACATAATAATATTAGCAACCAACGAGCGATGTTAGTCGTTGTTTGGAAGGAAGGTCAGTTAATTACTCACCTCGAAATTTTCGCCTCCAAGCTCGTTTTCGGCCGCGTCCTCTTGCGGCACTTCTGATGGGCCTTCAACTTCGCCTACGGGAGGGATTTCATCAGTGTTCTCGCCTGGTATTGTCCTCACAATGTGGAAGTGCCTGTAGAAAACGTTGCCATCTTCTCCCGTCTGCTTAGTGGTGGTTGTGTTGACCTCCATTTGGGTGCCATTGACATCTTTCACAACGCTGGTGCTGTTGTCATAGTCACTGGGTAGGTCTCCGGGGGAGGGACCGAAGGGGAAACCGCTGAAAACATCTGGGAATCCGAAGGGGAATCCGTCGGATCGGGGTGGTTCCTCGCCGTCCCCGCCGTCAGGTCCTGGGGTCCGTGGGACGAAAAAGTCAGGGAATGAGAAGGAGCCTCTGCCAGAGCCTGGGGTGAAGTCCTCTACTTCTGGTGCTGGGTTCTGGAGTCTTCTCAGGATACCTGCAACGATTACACATAGTTTAGAATTGTTGTTTTTACTCTGTTGGACATATATACCTGAAGTAAAGTTCAAACTCACTTCTTAGAAAACTGGACCGAAAATTATAAGTAAGCCGAAACTGACTATCTTAGCAGAGAGGGGCATATAATGTAATTGATTTTATGATGTATTAATATTGACCTAGCTTCCTGGTTGATTCCTTGTTGATATACTCGAACAGGAAATGGAAGGAAACAAAGAATGCTTCGTCACCTATGTTCCAGAAGAAAAAAACAAACATATTTCATCACAAATATAAGGGAAAGGCCTCACTAGGACCCATCAAGCCGCCCTGGAAGACAACATGTAACTTCCTGAATGGGACCACAATACAATTCCTATATCCTGGTTATGTAAGAAGTCCTGAGTTGTTGTCCCCTCGTTACGTTACAGGTGGTGCGTGACACGAGGCAAGAGAGTGCAGGAGGGGGCGGAGGGACAGAGGAAGTGACTCAGGGAGGAATAACAGACGAGTGGATGGGAATGGGGGGAAAACTGAGGGGTTGTCATGAGAAAAGAGAGGGCTATAATTATACTGTATGTGGATAAAGCAGACAGGATATCGGATAAACAGTGACAGAGTGATATAACCTAAGGATGGAAAACGAAACCAGTGCATGGAGTCTTGAGATGTTGATGGAGAAACGAGATTAGAATGTTTAGCAGAAGTGGGTTGACCATAATAGTTTGAGGAAAGTGTTGAATATTGCCAAATGCCTCAGCCCTGCAATGAACCAACAAACAACGGCTAATGGTGGTGTTGGTGGTGGCGGTGGTGGTGGTGGTTGTTGTTTATGTGTTGGTGTGCCTTTGTCGACACCCCCGTGGACAGAGAACAAATAATGGTGTCAGGAAGCTTGTAATGTAAATGGTGGTTGGGGGATACAATGGTGGGTGGGTTTGTTGACGTGATGTGGGAGGCTGTGAAAGATTGAGGGCGAGTAAGGGAGGGAAGGGGTCGGAGGGGGAAGGGCAGCTAGCTAAACGGAGGGGATGGGATGTAGAAGGAAGGAAAAGCAAAGAGGAAAGAAGGAAAGGAAACGAAGAGGAAAGAAGGAACGGAAACGAAGAGGAAAGAAGGAAACGAAACGAAAACGAAAGAAATAACAGAGAATAACAGGATGGATCAACAGAAGAGGAAAATGCCAAACTAAAAAAGGAGATGAAAAGTTGAAAAGGAAGATTGTAAAGGTTTGAGAACAGATGGGCAGCAGGATGGATGGGGTTATAGAGACAGTCAAGCAGGGACCGTGAAGGGAACTCCCACTTCCCTTCATCAACACCATGACTCGGTACAGAGGAAAAGAGAATATAAAAATCCTGCATTCCGGTTTAATCCTTTGCTAATGTTTATGTTACGAATAATATCATGCAAAATATTTCTCTGGTTCAATGTATTTTATTTTTTTCTTCTGATGGGATATAAAATATTATTAAACACATGATATTGTCTCGTCTTATATGTACTTACCTTTAGAGACATTATTGCTATCATGTCATGCAGTGCTTTCAGAAATGTGCAATGGTACATGTTTTTTTTTATATGTATGTGTGTAAGTTATGATTGTATGTGCTCGAGTTGTCATGTGTCTGGTGTGTGCATGCATGTATGTAATTATGTATATGTGTGCATCGTGTATACAGATGTGTTTTATGTGTGTAAACTGTAAAGCAAACTTAAACTAACTTTGTAAGTAATAAAACTTGTGCAAGTGCAAAAATTAAGAAACGTGTAAACAAAGTCGAGGATTCTCCCACGAAAATGGGATTCCATAACAATACAAAGTGTTGTGTGCATCAGTGTGAAGGAAAGAACTGCATAACGTAAGAGATAAAACATGAGGAGAAGACATGAGGGGAAAGACAAAAGACTGGATGCGTAGAAGGATAAAAATTAAGTGAGACAAAACACGAGAAAACAGGTAAAAAGAACGTGAGAAGAGCGGAAGTATATAGAAGAAATTTAGGCGAAACAGAGAGCTACGAAGACCAGACAGAACCTTGAAGTAAATCCCTCATTAAACCTCAGGCAAATCATTACCCAACACCCGCCTGGATTCATCTCATCATCGAAAGGTGTGGCGATACAACCCGAAAGGAAAAGTCGTTCATTCATGCGCAGTAGAGCCAGTGATTATGACTCAAAATTACTACTATTGTGATTCTATGAAGTTGGTGCACGTGCTGGCTGTGTGTGTGTGTGAATCATGGTGCTGGTGACCGTCATAATCAACTACGGTACTAGTGCACGTGGTGGTTTGGATTCGTGGTGCTAAAGTGACAACTGGTGCCATACAACTTTCACCCTACTTCTTAAGAGATCTAACATCCAATTGCCGTCGGAGGGAGTCACGACGAAGACACCACCGTCGTCATCTCTCACTGTGGGGTCCCTCCCGATGAAGACTGGCCTCCCCCTGCTCCCCCCGCCGGGTATGAACTCAGCGTCATCTTCTGCTACAACAGTGTCCGTGTAGGGGTGCCGGAGGAGAAGGACAAACAATGGACAACTCGGAAATAACAGCACGACCTATTCATTATTACTCTTTAGTATAGTCTTATTAATATGTGCGATATATTAATGCAATGAGTTATGATACTGATGTAATGTGGAAACAGGATATTTTTGTTTCAGATCGTATGCAAGCAAATCATGAGTCCTGTTTAATCTTAACTTATGTTTTGCTACTCGAATGTCTACATTTTCTCTCTGATCATACATGGTCACTGAGTTTCATGTTCACAGTCAGCAACTTCAAGGCCAGAACAGTTGTTACCTTGACGGGGACCCATAGCGTTAGTCACCACACAAGCATTTCTTTGCTCTCCAACTTCACCCTCCTTTTTTATCTCTATTCATCCATCTATCCTTTCAGACCCCCCCCCCCCTCTCTCTCTCTCTCTCTTTGCTAGGCATGAAGCGTGAAGACTAAGAGAGGGAGCGGGGTCGAGGAGGGAGATGGGGGGACAAAGAAGGTGTGGGTTGGACAGTAAGGTCGGCTTGGCTGGTTTATAACGTGTGTATTTCTGCTCTATGTGTCTCCCACCTACACTTGCCTCGCCTGTATAGCACTTCACAACTGTCTACCACTGGCCCCCACACACAACACCACAATGATCACACTTCCTTTATCACTCAAGAATATGTGAGAGGAGTTGGACAGATAGAGGATATTATACTCTCACCATCTGTAAACTTTCCCACTGTCAAGGAGTGAAAGTTCAGAGAAAAGAAATAAGGAAATAGGACCTGGTAAAAAGGTTGTAAGGAAAGTAAAATGAAGTGGGAGTTGGAACGAGACTGGGCACGTGGAGGAGGCAAGGTATGTCCATAAAAGAGAGAAAAAAAGGTACTTGTTACTCATTGTGGTGGTGATTGTGCCGACCGCTGAGGCTAGACTCGGTGCTTAGGCTTATTATACGTTGAATGCAGCTTATTATTATGATTGTCGTTTCAATTGCATACTTTCTATTCTCGCATTATTGCTGATGTTGTCAATACGTGTCCATTTATTGATACGCTGATATTTTTTTGTGTGTGTGAGTGTAATTCGATTTGAATATTATTGACCATTTACTCATAGGTTATGATCCAAGAATATCCCCAAAACCCAAAAGTACAAATTATTAGGAACCCAAACTCTTACCTTGTGGGAAAGCGAGGGCAGCTCCAACCACGGCCAGGAAAATCAAGATCTTCATGTTTTCTGTAGTCCTTGGATCACTATAATATATTCACTTGGTCAGCAACTTGGAATGTTTAGATGTACGGTACTACGAGTTGTTGTTCTTGAGTGAGTGTTTGCTAGTGCACTGTAGCTCAGCTCCTCCTTTACCAGTGGCACTTCAGAGTGTGATGGCCAGCAGTGGTTCGACGGGATTTATATGTGCGCTGTGAGGTTGGATTGCCAGAAGTCACTAGAGTTTAGTCAGTGCCTTGCCTCCTCCCTTAGTTTCTCCTCCCTTCCCTCCGACACCCCTCACATGTCTCCCCCTCCCCCTTGTGCCTACCTGCCTGGCTCTCAGCGTCAGTTTCCGGTTGCGTACAGAGTCTCTAAATTTGGTACTTGTTTCTGGGAGGAATTCACGTGACAGTACCTCCTTGCTGTTTGTTGCTTTGCCTTCTTACCACCAGTATTAAAACAAGCCGCTTCTTTTGTTGTGTTTGTCTTCATTCCCTGTAGTCTCATTGTCAAGGCAACTATTTGTTTTGGTGTGACGTAACCATCAATGGGGGTCCCTGGTTGGCTGATGGTCAGACGGCGTGACGTCATCCAGCGCTGCGTCACGAATTCGCCGAAAGTCACGAATCACGAACATGAAAGAGTATGGAGGAGGTGAAGGTGCCTGTCAGAGTTTGATGGATGGGTTATCCTCCCCCTTCCTCAGTAGTCACCAGCAACAGATGGAATGAATGGGTGTTCTTACGAAAAGAAAATATACCCATAATAAAAAACTCCATATTTGGTTCTTTTTCGCCTTCTTGGCCAATTGTTTTCCCCTTTTTCCGATGTTGAGGTAATTTAAAAACTATTTCTCCACTGTTACGATGCAGAAGTGTTGCATATTTGCTGTCTCCTCTGATGACAATATGGTTTCTAAGAAGCACTCATGACAAAGCTAGAACTTACAAGAACCCATACTGCTTGAACACATTGCCTGCTTCAAGGACAGTGATCTGAAGCGTGTAACGATAATTTGTGTTGACTCAACTCGACTCCCAGCCCTTTCTCTTATGTAGTATATGAAAACATTACAGTCGCGGTGTATTTTGTCTAGATTACAATATACAGGATTATTATTTATCATGAATCAGCTGACGCATTAAACCTTTTTTACACTGCATGCTACAGCTCCAAGTCACGTTTCGAAGGATGGTTTTACAGATAGGATATGGTTTCCTTGAGACAAATACAGACTTTCCATTTGAACACTTCCTCTGTGTCTGGCTCTTAGTTTTGCTCCTCTCATCTCAGCCTCAATTGCATTTCGTTTCAATCTTTCCCCAATGTCCGTCTGTTATTATTCTCTCCCTTGCCTTCTTCCACTCTCCCTTGCCTTCTTCCACTCTCCCTTGCCTTCTTCCACTCTCCCTTGCCTTCTTCCTCTCTCCCTTGCCTTCTTCCTCTCTCCCTTGCCTTCTTCCTCTCTCCCTTGCCTTCTTCCTCTCTCCCTTGCCTTCTTCCTCTCTCCCTTGCCTTCTTCCTCTCTCCCTTGCCTTCTTCCTCTCTCCCTTGCCTTCTTCCTCTCTCCCTTGCCTTCTCCCTCTCTCCTTTGCCTTCTTCCTCTCTCCCTTGCATTCTTCCTCTCTCTCTCCCACTCTTCCTTTTTAGAGACTTTCACTGTCTGATACCCTTCCTCACTCTCTCCCTCTCGTTTTGTCACCCCTCCTATTTACCACCTCCTCTCTCTGTAACATTCACTCTGTTTCTACTCTTTCCTTATTGCTTCTTCCTCTCCTGCCCCCCTCCCTATGCCCACTGTCCTTCGTGCTTCCCTGCCACCGTTGTCCTCCCCAACAGTTGTCACGCGTCATCTGCCTCTAGTGTACTTGACCCAGATATAATTGACGCCACCACCTCCTGTACCCTCGTCACTAAGCCCATGGGAATGCCTGACCCTCTGATGATGTCTGTCGGAAAGTATCAATCATCCATTACATGTTTACTTTATTTGCAGAGAAAATGTTCAATAAAGTAGTGATTATTCATCTCTATGATAAGTGGTGCAGTCAATAACTATCAAAGTAATCGAAATTAACATTAACATAATCAAGAGTAGAATATTCCACTTCACCATAGAAACTACCTTCACAACAAGATGGAGAAAGAATATGGGAATCTGAGCCCATGAAGGCTGCTTTGTTTTTGCCACAATTAAGAAAGATACCATCATAATTATTATGTGCCATAAGTAGGTTATGATGATTCTGCATTTTTGCTTCCAGACAGCATGCATGTAAACCCACTGACAATAATTCATCCTTTAAAGTATTACAGACACAGAGATAGATGAACAATTATATTGGTTAGGAATCACCGAGTTTTCATTTTGTAGTTACACATTAATCATCTTGACGTAAGCAATGAACACGTTCTCAGATTCTCTAAGGCAGTTGTATCTAGTGTTATGGCGAGAGAGTCCGACCAGTATAAACTAGTGTGAAGTTGTCCTGTCTCCATGCAGAGTCTGGGTTACACAGTCAAGGATGTGGGCACGTCTGCATTTTAGTACCGAGAAGGAGGAGAGGAGCAGCGTCTCTTGCCATGGTGATAATAATATAAGAGGGTTTACTGATGTGCAGGAAAATTTCACAGAAAATCTACTCACATAATATGATGCAATTGTTTATGGAATTGGTAAAATGCTATTGTGGAAACTGGTAATACCGGTGATAATTTAAGCGTAATACTTGCCCTGTATTTCCTTGTGTAAGAGAATTTCCCTTATTGCTTAAAGCAGTTTCCATTCCAATATAACCATTTTGTATTCATCGTCGATATACATCCATATTAAGAATTTGACATTTCGTTATCATCAGCTCAATTTTTCATTTAGTGTTAATCAATTCATTCAGCCCATCCAACACACCACTTAAAACCAATTACTATTTGTAATCCATTATATAATTCTCCTCGGTCATTGATAAATTCCTTCACTAAAATAATCCGTTTACTCATAAATCCATTTTAATTATCTATCGAATCAAATCCATCCATTCAGCTGTACCAGCCAACTGTGTGTGTGTGTGTGTGTGTGTGTACCAATGAGGATAGAGGGAAAGTAAAACAAAGAATGGATGAAAGAAACAATAGATTAGAGAGAGTGAGAGAGAGAGAGAGTGAGATAGAGAGAGTTAGAGAGAGAGAGAGTTAGGGGTACCGGTACTGTACCACAAGTGTCAGTCAGTCAGTCAGCACCTTACGCCACCATCCTTTCCAAACACAGGAAGATAAAAGTCATGTAAACAACAATACCATCCGTCCGGCACACTCATGTACTCACTCACTCATTCATCCAACACCCACTCACTCACAGGACCTCTCACTGCACTCATTCATCCAACACTCACTCACTCTCTCACAGGACCTCTCACTGCACTCATTCATCCAACACTCACTCACTCTCTCACAAGACCTCTCACTGCATTCATTCATCTATCACTCATTCACTCACAAGACCTCTCACTGCATTTATCTAACACTCACTCTCTCACAAGACCTCTCACTGCATTCATTCATCTAACACTCACTCTCTCAAAAGACCTCTCACTGCATTCATTCATCTATCACTCATTCACTCACAAGACCTCTCACTGCATTTATTCATCTATCACTCACTTATCCACTCACATGACCTCTCACTGCACTCATTCCTCCAACACTCACCCACTCACTCACAAGACCTCTCACTGCATATATCTATCTATCACTCACTCTCTCACAAGACCTCTCACTGCATATATCTATCTATCACTCACTCTCTCACAAGACCTCTCACTGCATATATCTATCTATCACTCACTCTCTCACAAGACCTCTCACTGCATCTATCTATCTAACACTCACTCATCCACTCACTCGCATGACCCAACACTGCATTTATCTCACACCCACTCATTCACCCGCGACTCCCACCCCATCTTATAAATAAACATGGGTTGGTTCACTTTATATGACTTTGCTTTGAGTGACTGATTATTCTTCCCTCACACCCACTCCACGTGACTGATTGCATGATTCATTACTCTCTCTCTCTCTCTCTCTCTCTCTCTCTCTCTCTCTCTGGTTTTCCTTAATAAAGATCAAAATAAACCTGATTCCAACATTCTGCCTTATCTTAATGAAGGGTACTAAAGAGGAATATAAACACTGGCATTATACAGTAATTCATACACGCCCACTTACATGCCCCTTTATTATTATATAAAATGCCAATATGCGTAAAAGATTATCACATTAGATTTGCTTGATCAGTCTTGTTATGGATGGATGATGAATAAATACAACTGACAGACCTGTATCAACTAATGAAGGACTGGAAAAACGACACAATGCAATGTTTATCCTTGACTCATATTACAGTCCATGTTTTCCAAGGTAGGGTTGTGTTCACTGTTGTATGAATGACTTCTACAGTTATCTCTTCACTTAACCTGTATACACTATAGTAAAAATCAATGAGTAATTTACGAGGTGACACTACATCACAGCCAAGATACATAATGATGAATAATACTTTTACTACACTGTCTATACACTAACCAGATAGATATAGATAGAAAGGCCTTCACAACTGTTCAGTGAACAGTGAGCGCAGCAAGAGTTAGACAGATAGATAGATAGATAGATAGATAGATAAATAGATAGATATCTAAGATCCCACGAAGGAGTAAATGGCTAGTGTACTGAGTCTGTTTTGTACGCTTGCGTGTTTTTTATCGCCATTGTTAGGATTCTTTTCACCCATGTAAAAGTAGTCATATATCTTAAAGTGCATTGCACAATTGTAAAACTAGTTTTATTGTAACATGTAAAGAGTACACAGTGCCACCTATTTTGGTTTATATAAAATTATCTTAGTAGGCTAACCTTAGCAATAATATAACGACATAATTTGTTGAGAATAAGTTTGATTCACATATGTTAGCACGAATCTAGAAATCCTTTTCTCACACTGCTTTGCTTGAATTCTAAGAAGTGAAGTTATAATACCACAAGAGTTATCCTGTTCTTTATGCATAAGAAGTTAATCAGAATTAGGTACAGGTAGAGAGATAATTTCTTAATCATTGGTACAATACATATAATGAGTCTGGATCTCATTAAGTGGTTCTAGGGATTTTATAACCCTGTGAGTGATACAGTTTTTTAAGAAGCAACGTCCTTGAACAGAACGGCATCACTAGGAAACATTCCCTTACAAGCCGCTAACCCAGCAGTCCTCCAGTGTAATCAGACCCTTGAGGTATCCCACTGCCCATGTAACGTTGTGATGTCCCCCAGGGCTGAGGGAGGTTCCACGTCACGGTTCTAGGAGGCTCGCACTAACCCGTGACGCAACCAAGGCCAAGTACACACACACACACACACACACGGCCAAGTACATACACACACACACACACACACACACACAGACACACACTTGACTGGGAATGAATCGATATATACAGTATTTGCTTTTGAGGGTTTGAATACGAAAGTTTTTTTTTTTTTTTTTTTTTACTGTGTATATGTAATGACAATCTAGAGCACGGTTAGGTCACAAATGCGTTATGCGATATTTTGTGTTTGGGTGTTAATTCCTATGGTACAGCCACAATCAAATATCCACCGACACTTTTTTTCCATCGTGCAAATATATCGGTATCATATCAAAATATAATCATACAACACCTTACGTCAACTCAATCCCCTCAATTTTTATTATGAGGTACTGCAAAATCACACACGTATTTGTTTTTTATTACCAAGATATTTACTACGATGGATGGAAAGTGTCGGTAGCTATTTGATTGTGGCTCTACTTCATGTTTGCTTGAGCTGCAGGCAAATGTATAGTACAAGATTCTAATCAGGCAATGTAAGCCTTTCAATTATCTGAATCCTAAGAAACCAGTGATATTGCTTGGACGGAAAGATCATTGTTTAATAGATTATGTACACGCGCAATCCAAAATTTGTATCCAGGTCTTGTTGAAGTTTCGAATCATTTGACATATACTAGTGAACCAATTACACGCTTATCCTGTTTTATATTTGCTTGAGCTTGCTCAGACTATTCGAAGCAAGCCTGGATACATATTTTGGATTGCGAGTGTACAATATATATGTGTCCAATTGCCTTCGCTGTACACTCGTGATACGTAATTTCTGACCAGAGACAAACGGCAGGCACCACACACACACACACACACATACCCAGCATTCGAACTCAGCCTCTATAGGTGTACTGGGTGGGGAAATGAGCAATATACCAGGCGATTCGAAGCTTTCTGATCCTCACACTCTGGTCAGAAATTATGTATCACGAGTGTACCTAGAATATTTTTTGAGATATCCAGCAGCCTTGGCTAAACTTCTTACTGAACATAAAAGGAAATACAAATCCGTGACTGAACGAGTGATGACCTCAGGATATCCAAACCAGTGACGGATCATGAGACAAAAATTTAGTAAAGATGGTTTTTAGTTATATGTGTGTGTGTGTGTGTGTGTCGGGTTGTGTGATTGGGTGCATGGTGGAGTGTTGG
>JAWQEG010005578.1:0-12500 GCA_033782935.1 Petrolisthes cinctipes
CTTTCCTACATCCACGTTCAACCCTAGCCTCCCTCTCCACTCACTATAGATAAATACACAAAAGAGAATACACACTGGCAAAGCCTTTCACATCAGGTATTTTTTAGAACACTTTTTTTTTTTTGTTCTTGTATTGACGTGTAGATTTTTGCTGGCATATTCGAAAAAAAAAAAGAGGTGATAACTTTTTAAAATTTTGTTCTTGTATTGACGTGTAGATTTTTGCTGCATATTCGAAAAAAAAAAAAGAGGTGATAACTTTTAAAAATATGTCCTTTCATAGTGTCGTCAGCACATAACCCCCTTCCTCCCATATTACCCCTCCTCCACTCCCTTTCCTCTGACTTCATAACTCAACCTACGAGTATTGTGTCCAGTGGGTAGGTCATAATTAAATACCTAAAACATAGAAAGAACAAAAAGTGACGTGACTGATATTATGGAAATGAAGCTTGACTTTTTGTCCATTTAATGATGCTTTAACATAACCATGAAGGGGGACGCGACTACTGTGTTATAGTGTTTTTTTTTTTTTATCGTTTTGTAACTTTTAAAACCTGCCCCTCACTTTCTTTTGTCCTTTGAATACTGTGATAAAGAATGACGAAAAAAAAGGGGTGAAGATTGAGAACGCAAGATATAAGAGAACAATGAGGTAGATAAAAGTTTTTAAATGAAGGAGGTAGAGCATACACGAGAGAGGATGAGCTGAGTTAGATAGATAAAGGAGGGGAGTTGAAGAGAGCGGGGAGTGGGAACGAAAAGAGTATAGTGGGGGAGTGGGAAAAGAGAGTGAAGTGGCTGCAACTCAGTAATATTTATGTTCGGGATTTGCCTAATATGATTTCCTCTCTCGGCTTCACCCTGCCTCTGTTGTCCTCACCCTGCATGCCGCTGTTGTACGCACTCTGCCTCTCTCGGACTCACCCTGCCTCTGGTATGTTCACTCTGCCTCTGTTGTGTTCACCCTGCCTCTGTTGTGTTCACCCTGCCTCTGTTGTCCTCACCCTGCCTGTTTTGTTCACCCTGCCCTGTTATGATCACCCTGCCTCTGTTATACTCACCCTGTCTGTTGTACTCACCCTATCTCTGTTTCTCTCACCCTGCCTGTTGTACTCACCCTACCTCTGTTGTCCTCACCCTCTACAGTTGTCTTCATCCTGTTTCTTCTGTTGTCCTGTCCTTCCTCCAACGCTTCCTCTTCTGTATTTACTTTCTTTTCCTCTATTTTTCGCCTTATGGTATTTATTTTCTGCTCCCCATTTCTACCCATTACCTCTTTTTTTTTAATCTAAAGTCTCTTCAGTTCCTCCCCTCTCCTCTTACTTTTCCTCTGCATGCGTGCTTCCCTTACTGTATTCTCTGCCTTTTTCCTTCTCTCCTTACCCCTCTCTCGTCTCACTCAGTCTTTGTCCCTGGGAAGCCCTGGTCCTCCCTCTCCTTTCTTCCCCCCCTTTCTATTTCTGTCTACCTCTCATTACCAACCAGTGCCCATATCTTCATCTCCTTCCTTTGTGTATCCCCTCCCCGCTTATTCCTCTCATTTCCTCCCCCATGCAGTGACATCAGAGAGAAGCAAGATACAGATAGAGGAAGGAGGTAGAGTTGATAATGCAATGTTTATGTGGGAAAAGGATGATGGTGATGATGATAAACCACTGCTTAGCTTTAAGAAGGTAGTATAGATATGGTGTTGGTAAAACTGGAGTAACTAATTCCTCCAAATTATTGAAAGCAACGGGCCATCATTACTTTTATCAATCTGGTCCTGATTTCTTGCATAATTTGAGGAATCAAGGCGCTCAAATGTACCCAAAACATATTACTTGCCTTAAAGGGATCTGTACATTTTTAGAAAGTTACTGATTTATTCACCTTCTGCCACAAAGCGACAACATTACTAAGGGAGTATTTTTTTTTTTTTTTTTTTTTTCGTATGGTACCGTATATATTAGAGGACCAGTGGCTTAAAATTCACGGGCAACATCACGGGTCCCAATTAAGAGATAACGGTGACTGTATAGAGAAAATGAGGCCAATAGTAGTAAGAGTAAAGGAAAATGACGCGACGAGAACCGACAGGAAAAAAAAAATGAAGCTGGTCATGATAAAATAATATAAATGCACGGGATGTTGAGGAGAGTGACGTGAGAGTGGGGAGAGCAGACGAGTGCATGGCAGGAAAAGAGGGAGAGTACAAAGGAATACATATACCAACATATCTGATGTTTTTTATGAAGTTGTTGTTGTTGTTGTTTGTTGGGGTGGGGATAAAAACATTAGAGGAAGAGAAAAAATAATAATGAAACAGTGGGAGCAGAGAAGGACAGGAAAAAAATGAGGAGGATGGGGAAGTAATCAAAGAACTTATTGGCAGTGTGAGGGAAAAAGTTAATGAAGTATAGAAATAGTTAGGATGAGAGAGAGAGAGAGAGAGAGAGAGAGAGAGAGAGAGAGAGAGATTAGTAGGGATGGGGAGTAGGAGTTGTGGAAGGAGAATGAAATAGTTGGATAAATAGTTAGTTGGGTAAGGGTCAGAGGTATATAAGAGAGGGATAAAGAAGCTTGTGGCAATAGATAAAAAATGTGTGTGGAGAGAGAGAGAGAGAGAGAGAGAGAGAGAGAGAGAGAGAGAGAGAGAGAGAGAGAGAGAGAGAGGAGACTGGTGTAAGAAAAAGTATGGCGAGAAAAGTAAGAAAACTTTAAAGGGTGCTGAGAGGTGGAGGAAGTTGGTTATGGAGTGGTGAGGCGAGGTTGAAGAGGAGGGGTTTGGGAAGATGGAAAAAGATGTGTGGGAGGATGGATGGAGGAGGCAGGTAAAATGCTTTTATTTCCAACACTTGGTTTTACGAGTACCTCTCCTTACTATTTAGCACTTTAGCCTATGCTTTATTTTGTTTTGGTAGGGAAAGGAAAATGTGAATGAGTGAAGGTAAGTGTCTAGAGTCTCTAAGAGTCCTAGACCATAAAATTAGAAGGTTTGTTTGTTTACTAATGTGTCTGTGTTAAAAGTTCTGGTGTTGTGTGTGTGTAGCTGTTATTGTATCTGTTTGTTCCTAGTGATTATGCATATGGTGTAGGCCCTATGTCCAGTCACGACCACTTATACTCAAGTGTTTGGGTGTGAATGAATAGTTGCTTTTGCTATTTTGTGAATTGAATGGGGTTGTGTGTGTGTGTGTGTGTGTTTGTTTTACTCTTGGCCAACTCTAAGTGTATGGAGATGTGTGTGGAGTGTATGAATAAACATAAACAAGTCTTGTCGCCTCTCATGTCTGTTTGTAAAGTCGAGATTCAACTGCTTAACAAGAATCTAAAACTTCGCCGATTAGTAAAGGTATTAGCGACAGTATTGGACCCCACAGGTTTATCCACTGACAAAAGAAGGAGCAGGATTTTGAGAGGGAGAATGAGACGAGATACGAATATAATGAGAAGAATTAGAAATGTGAAGGAGAATGATGAGATTAAGTGAGATGTGAATATGAAAGACTGAGATAAGACAGGGGAGACTTGGAGGAGCAGCAGGAGCAGAGGAGAGTACAAGAGACAAGGAATGATAATAATAGGGGTGAGGGAGGGATAAAGAGAGAATAGAGGTGGAGGAGGCAGCTCAGGGTCCCAGCCAGCCAGCCAGCCAGCCAACCAGTCAGTCAGTGGCTCACCACCTTGTTACGTAACTCTCACACCACTTGTTGCCCCGCCCTCAGTCCCCTTGTGCTGCCTCGCTGTGTCCACTCCTGCCTCACTCTCCTGTTTTACCCATACTCCTCCTGCCTTGTTCCCATACCTTTCTTCCTCACCATTTACTCACTCCCCCACCATTTACTCACTCCCATTTTCCTTCCTCACCATTTACTCACTCCCCTTTTCCTTCCTCACCATTTACTCATTCCCCTTTTCCTTCCTCACCATTTACTCATTCCTCTTTTCCTTCCTCACCATTTACTCATTCCTCTTTTCCTTCCTCACCATTTACTCATTCCTCTTTTCCTTCCTCACCATTTACTCATTCCTCTTTTCCTTCCTCACCATTTACTCATTCCTCTTTTCCTTCCTCACCATTTACTCATTCCCCTTTTCCTTCCTCACCATTTACTCATTCCCCTTTTCCTTCCTCACCATTTACTCACTCCCGTTTTCCTTCCTCACCATACATCGATTGTTGTCCCTCTCATTCCTATTACTTTCTTTTATTGTTCAGTCTTTACGTTAGCTTAGATAAGTTCAACTCTACTGTATTGTATGTTATAAACTGTTGTGTACAGATATGTATTGAAATAGATTATATTATATTGTAAGTGTATATTTACATCATGTCCCTTCCATTCACCCTCCCCTCCCTCCCTCCTGTCTCTCTCCTCCCTCCTCCCGTCTCTCTCCTCCCTCCCTCCTGTCTCTCCTCCCTCCCTCCTGTGTCTCTCCTCCCTCCTTCCTGTCTCTCTCCTCCCTGTCTCTCTCCTCCCTCCCTCTCTCCTCCCTCCCTCCTGTCTCTCTCCTCCCTCCTCCCTGTCTCCCTCCTCCCTCCCTCCTGTCTCTCTCCTCCCTCCCTCCTGTCTCTCTCCTCCCTCCCTCCTGTCTCTCTCCTCCCTCCCTCCTGTCTCTCTCCTCCCTCCCTCCTGTCTCTCTCCTCCCTCCCTCCTGTCTCTCTCCTCCCTCCCTCCTGTCTCTCTCCTCCCTCCCTCCTGTCTCTCTCCTCCCTCCCTCCTGTCTCTCTCCTCCCTCCTATGTAATTTGTACAGTACACCCCGTGACCACACTACACCACCTCACAACCCAGCAACACTAGCCTACCCGCGTCCCTTACCTCTCTACACCCAGGGCCATTTTAATTTAACTCGTGTATTTCCTCGTACGTACATCTTCCTCTTTTTTTTTTACTTCTTACTTCTCTCCCTCATCCCAACTTTCTCCAATCTTCTTCCGCATCCCGTTCTTCCTCTCCTACATTCCTTACTCTTTTTTTCTTGTTTTCTTTTTCATTTTTTTCATTTTTATCTGGTGCCAACTTGCCTTAATCACCTTACCCTTGACCCACATCACTCATTCCTTCTTCTTTGTCTCATCTCACTCCCAGCTAACCGGTACCTCACTTATAGCCACCTCAACCCTCACTTTACAATCAGGCCACCTCACTCACCTCTTCCTATTTTACCTCACTCACCACCTCACCTGTATAAGATAGAGTCCATACAGTGTATAGGACCGGCCTCACAACACACATCAGTTGACAACAAAAATCCAGCCAAAATCCGGATAAAGTGTCCCTTTTACCGCCTGTGTCCCAAGCGGTCCGTCAGCTCAGCTGTGTGTGTGTGTGTGTGTGTGTGTGTGTGTGTGTGTGTGTGTGTGTGTTACCACTGGCCTTGACAAGAGCTAGCACGGGCTGTGAAGTGGTCTGTTACAACATGACGTCATTATAATCACATGGTTTGCATGTGGAGTTCTGTAATCCTAGAGTGTGTATATACTGTAGGTATTGTATTTTCGAAGTTCCCTCGAAACACATATCTCTTAATATAAATTGCAACGAAGTCATATCAATATCCTACTCATGGATTGCCATCATTAATGGTCGCTGCACTGACTGGAAGACAGGATTGCACGGGACAGAATCACCATCACGGAAGAAAGTCCCAGTCAGGGTGATAAGAGACCAATTTACATTCCTGCACAGTCTGTAAGCACCCAAACAATTATTCTGACCTCGGTAGTGGACTGTGATTTTCCTGTTTAGTGAGTTGATGATATACTTGTACTGATTATTATTTATAGTTGGGGATCAACCATATAAAATACTATTAATAGCTACTGTGGTATCACCTCACGTCAAGCAGCACACAGATGCCCATAACCTCGGTCGCTTGTGCATCAAAATCGTAGAGAAACGTATGATGATGTGGAGGTTATGCGCGTGGTTGTAGTGGCATGGCACCGCAGGAGAGTGGTCCACCCTCAGGGCCCAGGCACACCACTAGTCCTCCCCTAATATGGAGGTCGTCCCACTACCACCACCACCACCTCCTCTTCCTCCTCCACCACCACCACACATTCTCACTCTTTCCTCTTATCCCCAAGCTCTTCTGACACATCTGCGTAAATCCAACTGCCTCATTCTCCGGCATCAATGTTTTTCCTTAATCTTCTTTTTCCCTGCTCCTACTCCTGCGCCACTCTCTTTTGTTGCCTACCTCCCTTCTCTCAGCTCGCCCCATGATGCTGTGGTTTGGTAATATACTGACGCTCTGGATGGAGAACATAATGGCTCCTGACTCTGCTATTTTCCCTCGCTGACTCTTCTCATGACTCGGGACCGCTGCTGCCATCATCTAAGAGCGGATAGGATCAACCCACGTGACCATATCTAACACCACTATATTACCACCTATCTGGACGGTCACCATTACCAGCATTACATAAACACACCACTACAGCCGCCACTACCACCAGGCACTCACTACCCTCTCTATCATCGTCACTGTCAGAACCACAACCCTGACCACTTCACCATCAACACTGTTATAATTCCCGTTTACAAGCACAACCAGTACGAAATATATATATACAGCATATATATACAGCTTGTACAGCCACAACCACCAACCATTGTGTGGGGTGGTAGCCATTTTCAATAAAGACAACTTAAATCACACAACCCTAACACCATCTACCTACTACTAACCTCACCTCTTTTGTCACTACCAACTCAAGCATCTTTATACACCTTTAGCATATAAAAACTACTAGACACCTTATTGCACATTGAAGGCACCTTTTCGTCTCCATATAATTTACGTAGCTTGTTATTACTGGTAACACTTTTTGATCCTACCTATAATACCAGCATATAAAATTAAATTGATTCATACTTTTTTAATATAATTGACTAAATTGTGAGAGAAATGGTTAGAGATCAGGGGAGGAATAACAGGATGTCTAACAACGAACGCTTCTATGAGGGTAATGCATGAGGGTGGGATGAAGGAAAGAGAGAGAAGAGGGTTAAAATAATTGAAATTGTTCAGAAATAGAAAGGATGAAAAGATCTGAGACACTGAGGGAAAGGCAGAAATATTATTGAGAGCAGAGCGAGGGAAATACAAGAACTTCATAGGTAGCAATAAAACTGAAAGCAAGATCAGAATCGTAATCCAAAGAGCTCGTATGAAGTGTTTGAAATACCCTAATGAAAACGATTGTTAAGGAATACTCACTGTAAAACTAATGGTAAAATACGATCTAACCATTGTTGTTTTATTTAACTCAAGAAAAGAAACTACAGTACAAGTAAGCAGAAGACTGGGAAATAGAGTTGAAAAGGAATGATGATACAGGAAGCAGCGAGGTACTGTGGTCCGTCCCTTACCGTGGGAAGGACTGAAGGACATAAACGGTGTGGTGATAAACCCCCAATTTTCACAACAATTACCAAACATTAAACAGGGACATAAATAAGAGTCACCGCCACATGACCTTGAACTGGAGACTTGGAGAGAAGAATTAGAAGGATGGTATATAATTATGAGGTGGCCCAAGTGACGGAATAACACAACTGCTGCTTGAGGTCAATAATAACACATTATATTATATTATATTATATTATATTAGAAGGATGGTATATAATTATGAGGTGGCCCAACTGACGGAATAACACCACAACTGCATGAGGTCAAAGGCATTATTTCTACACCTTCAGGTTGTTTAATAAGGGGTTCTTTATATTGTTGGCGAAGTGGAGGCTACATAATCCTTCCAAACGTGCCACAAAATAACTCCTGTACCGAGGGAGTCAAGGTTGGTTCGGGACATAATGTTGAGATTTTATTAACCCTCAGTTATTCTCCTGTAACATCACAGGCTCCATTCGTCACAAAGCAGGAAGACAGGGGTAGGAGACGGAAGGGAGGACTGTTGAGGTAGAGAGAGTTCCGCAAGGTATGTTTGTGTATATTGAGGGAACGAGAGTGAGGTTTACAAGTCGAGAAAATAGTAAACCCTCGCGGTATATAGTTATGTGGCCCCTACAACGCTTTCATAACATTCACAACACGTTTTCAACTCACCCAAAACACGTCGTTCTCAACTCGACCAAAGCGTCCTCAAAAACATCCCATATTCGTCCTCTATGCATACTGATCGTATCTCTTCTTCAGGACAACAAAATCACATGCTCAACAGATCCATCACACGATATCAACACATCCACACCACTTCTTCAAAACATACACAACACATCTACAAAATATACACAGCCCGTCGTTAAGGAGTAATACACTTTTGGTACATTCGAGCGCCTTTATTCCTCCAAAATATGCCACGAAACAGCCATATTTGCCACAAGAATGGTGACCTGTTGCTTCTTCTTTTTTTATGTTCCGACACTGGATAAAGGCTCTATGAAGGTCGTTACCGAGGCCCAGGTCAACTTCTACCCAACCACACACGTTAGAACTTCCAAACTAGCACCCTGCCACAGAGAGAGGGATGTGAGGATAAATCCCAAATACTGTGGCTGTTATGGTACCAGCTAGGGTTTGGAATAGTTTGAAGGAATAATTTGCTCCAGCTTTACCATCTTGTAGTACCCCATTAAAACAAACACAGTATTGCAAACCATGTCCTTCTTCAACGCATACACAACACGTCAACACATTCCAGACACGTCCTGAATAGAGAGAATAACAAAAAACTGTTTGTCCGCGCAGACTTCCCACACACCTAAACACCATCACCGTCCCTACCAACAACAACAACTTCATCATTCCGCCTCGGTTGTAAGCCAGCCTCAACTTGCATGTGTGACGCACTAACTTTATTCTTGATGACGGAGGGAGAGGTGATGGTTGGAGTGGTTAGGGTTGTGGCGTGAGTTGATGTTTGCTTGTTTGGTCAGTCTTCTCCATCGCTTCAAACATGGGAATGAATAACACTTTTTTACTATTAAGAATTATTTCCAACTGGTACAGCCATGGCTGAAAGTCCATGAGCAGGGGTTATAGCTATCTCTTCTAATTTAAAAAACAAAAAATGTTCCTAAACAACATTACTAACAATTCGTTCAGCTCGAGCTGCCACGGTCAGAGGGGTGTGGAAATATATCTCGTTCGTGCTCTCTGCCCAGTATCGGTTGTGGCTTTGCACTACCCCCTGCTCATAGACTTTCAGCCATGGCTGTACATTGTACGGTCTGACTGTAGTAATTCTCTCGTTAACTGCACATCCTGTCAACACATCAACTACACAGGGTAAAATTTTTGGACAGACATTTGTAGGCAACATGATAATGAGACCGTTTCCCCTCCCCTTCCCCCTACATCATTTTATCTATATATGACACCCAGTTTCACTCGTATTATAAAGTACTTTTAACGAAGCTCAGTACTGGACCCTAGACAGTGGTTTACATTTTTTGAGTCAGTCGTTATTAATTGAAAGGTATCGTCTCGGCATTAAAAACAGCGTCAATATCCCAATTTACTGTACGAGTGCAGTATAATTCCAAGGTGGCCATGTGGTCGTGTGTAGACTCTGATTAGTATAGGTTAATCAAAGTCTACACACGACCACAGGGCGACCTTGGAATAATACTGATTATACAGTGAAAATTAAATGTTTCACACGGAGTCAACTATATATATTATTACTGAAGATATTGCCGCAACAAAGTTTAAATTAAATGCACTTCTCAGATAGTAATATGAGTAAGGATGTGTCTGTCTGTTGATTTTTTATGCCTCCTTGATTATGTTACTCCTGCTTTTCGTTTTCATTACTTTAATATCGATAGGATTGATTTGTAAGAAAACACGTAATTTCTTAGTTGTTTTTTTCATAACCTCGACTTCTTTCAGCATTTTAAAACATGACGATAAAGATTTGAGTGGAATGTGTTTTAACTTGGAGAATTTCAAGATTTTAAATAACTTTTGTTGTAAAAAGAATCTAAGAGCGAGAGTATAATGGCCCATTAAGTAGTCATAATTTATAGGGAGAAAGTGTGTTCGTGTGTGTGCACCTGGTTGTGTTTGTGCATGTGTGTATGTATTGGCTTACTGCCTTAGTGTGTGTGTGTGTGTGTGTGTGTGTGTGTATATATAGTAAGAACAGTAATAGCCAACATTATTCTTGTCCTTGGTTGTACAAAAAGAGAAAAAAATGAAAAAAGTGTCCCGCTTCCGTGGTTTCTCTCCGTTCAGGTGAGAGAATGGGAGGGGTGAAGATGGGACGGGAGGGCTGGAGGGGAGTGGAAGGGAGGGTGAGGGGAGGGGAGAGTGATGGTCATAATGAGGTAAACATGCTCTTCCTTTCTTCACTCTTCCTGTATGAGTTTCCGCCTCGTTGTTGTTGTTGTTGCTGTTGTTTCTTTCTTGTCTACTCTTGGATTTTATTTTAATATTTTATGCCGTTTCTGTATAAGTGTGTTTTCCTTCTTGGTGGATGTTTATAATTTTCCTTTTTCCTCTTAATTCCTCTCTCCCATCTCTCGTCTTCCACCTCTCTCTCCCATCTCTCGTCTTCCACCTCTCTCTCCCATCTCTCGTCTTCCACCTCTCTCCCATCTCTCGTCTTCCACCTCTCTCCCATCTCTTGTCTTCCACCTCTCCCATCTCTCGTCTGCCACCTCTCTCCCATCTCTCGTCTGCCACCTCTCCCATCTCGTCTGCCACCTCTCCCATCTCGTCTGCCACCTCTCTCCCATCTCTCGTCTTCCACCTCTCTCCCATCTCTCGTCTGCCACCTCTCTCCCATCTCTCGTCTGCCACCTCTCCCATCTCTCGTCTGCCACCTCTCTCCAATCTCTCGTATTCCTCGTTTCCTCCCTCCTTCCTCCCACACGAAGAGAGGCTATAATTTCTCTCTTGCTTTTCTTGATTTTCATGTGTCACCTCATTCTTTCCACCCTTTTACCTCCTCCTCCACCACCACCATCTCCACCAGGCCTCGGGGTGGTGGTGGTGGTGGTAGTAGTAGTAGTAGTAGTAGTGGTGGTGGTAGTAGTAGTGGTGGTGGTGGTGGTGGTGGTGGTTGTAGTAATAGTGGTGGTGGTTGGTGTGATCAGTATTCTTCCCTAGCCACAAATTGAGGTTATTTTCTCCCCTCTTCTTCCTCTTCCACTTCCTCTTCCCCTGACCACCCTATAGCCTACTCTCTCACTCTTCCTCTATATAGCTCTCTACTGTAATAGCCGCTACTAAACAAACATTCAATCTTAGCTACTCCATCACCATCATCATTCTACCTTCCTGTTTTCTTCATCATTATGGTTGCCACTCTTATTACCCCTCCTCCCCTCATATATTATTTCGTTTTCTTTTTCACTAGCAGCAACTGGTTTGTTTTATTATTGTTTGATCACATCTTAAATTCGTATGTCTTCTTTGTCCTTCCCCTTTTCTCTTTAAATTTCACATCCACTGCCTTTTTACATTAATTTTCTCTCTGCCTCATTCTGTAGCCCCTCTTTAATGGTATATGCATGTCCTTCCTTCCCTGGTTTTATTCCTAATCTGAGTTGTGAGGTAATATGACTTGCACGATCATCTTGGACTCCCACATCGGTCATAATTATCTACCCACACTGACTTGCCTACACCCGATACTCTAACACAACACAACCCAACACAATAATAACAGCACATATCAAACTAGTGCAGAGCAAGACCACACTCACAACCTCTAGCAAATCACTTCATTAAGCGGGTGGAACAAAATAATAATAATAATAATAATAATAATAATAATAATAATAATAATAATAATCACAGCAAGTAGACACACAATGCAGCTTGAATAAATATGGACATTATTGCTCACTATGGAATTGAAACCATGGCAGGTAATCAGGACATGGGATAACATATATATATACCTGATTCACTTCCTGTTGAACTTTGAAGGAATTCGTAGCCTCCAGTTCCCAGCCTTGATTTGCGCGTTTTGAACCTTAAGGGAATAATATACTTTTGGTATATAGGTATTATCAGGAAACACAACCAGATGAATAGAAATAATGGGGGCCTGGTGCTTGGATAGTTTGGAGAAATCATTTGCTCCAGATTTACCAACACTGAAAATAATACCTCCTTAATCGTTTCTCTCCCTCCCTTCTTTCGTTTGTTAAGGGGAGATTTTCTTGGTGATAAACTGGAGGGCTACTGATTCCTCCAAACTACGCCTAGAAACAAGACGCCCTTAATGTTACTGATAAGGGATCTTTTCGTGACAAAGTTTGGAGGAATCAGAGACCAACAAATGAATCTTTCCTTAATTAAGGATCCCTGTGATCGTGTATGAAAATAGGAGCCTTCTGATTCCTCCTGACCATGCCACGAAACAAGCTCCTTCCCTACAGGTGGTGTTTCGTGGTAATAGTTGAAGGACTCACTTATTACCAATTATCTGACTACATCACAGGGTCCCTTAAGTGTTTCTCAATCTATCTCCCTTCTTTGGTCTTGTTAACGGGGCGTGTGTTGGTGTGGTTATTGAGTTGCCGGCCG